>PVIA01013441.1:19617-32211 GCA_004024845.1 Tonatia bakeri | reverse complement strand
GACACTAAAGAACTTATGACACATGGACATGAACTAAAGGGGGGAATGTGGGTGGGAGGGGGTGGGCAGGGTGGTGGGGAGTGAGGGGGGAAAATGGGCAAACTGTAGTTGCATAATCAATAAAATAAAGAATTAAAAAAATATTCAAAGCAAAAATAAAAAACAAGGACCTACAATACAATAAAAATATGACAAGTAATCTCTACCTCAATTATCATTTGGACCTAATGTTGAAGTTGCTTCCTATGGAGTCCCTGCTTCATATTATCTCACTATTGAATAGAAGATTTGTGGTCAAAGGAATAATCAGTACAAAGACTAAAAAAATCTAAAATTATCTACTGGAAGAGCTGACTGGCAGTTCCATTTAGCTGACTGATCTAATAATTCACTGCAGTCTTTATAAAGCAAATGTAGGAGCAGAATCAAAGCAATGACCAATGCTCCCAAGGACCTGAACCATGATCAACCTATACTAATAACTTAAAATGAGGAAGCTATTTAATAACCACCTCTACCTCATCACATACCTGGTTTCTAAAATTTGAAGTTATGTCCAGTGCAAAATTTAGAAATGTCTTTTTAAAAAGAAATGTGATTTCAATAAGAAGAAAAAATCCAAGGTCTCTTCAGAAGTTATCCACCATGTAATAAGAAAAATAGAGACATTTATTGAAGAAGATACAAGATAAAAGAAACATTGTACATAAGACAATGACATCTCATTCCCCTTCAAAGTAGGCACTTTGGGACCTCACATAGTCTTCCCAATCACCATCAGCTGCCCCATTATATTTACCTGAATCTTGTCGACAGTCTGAAATCTCTCCCCTTTCAAAGGTTATTTTAGTTTTAGGAAAAGCCAGAAGTCACAGAGTGACAAATCTGAGCTGTAGTGGGGCTGAGTTACCTGGGTGATTTCATGTTTCATCAAAGAGCCTGAACAAGATATGATGCATGAGTGGGTGCATTGTCATGATGAAGCTGCCAATCACCAGTTGACCACAGCTGTAGCCTTCTGGGTTATCCAAACTTTTTGCGGAGAAATGCTCAAGCTTAATGCAAAATTTAATGCAGATTTGTTGCTCTACTCGGTCATTTTTAATGTGACAGCCACACAATACACATGCTCACTCAACAGCATCTACTGCCCTCAATGACTAGTAAAGTTATCATTGTTCATGCATGTGCATTCCAGTACACTCTCCTTAGCTGCCAGGTTACATCAATGTTGCACAAACCATTCTCATTATATTAACAATGGCTGGACTTTTTCCAGACATACCTGGTATTATGCATATATTTCTACTGTAGCCTAGGATTTATTATTCACTATAACAAGTAATTAAAGTGCAATACTCAAAGTCCCTCAACATTTCTGGTACGTGAAATGTAAAGTAAAAGGATACAAATTAAATAGAAAAAAAACTTTGTCCAGGAAAGCACATTATTTAGCACACTATTTAGAAGAACCAAAAACACACATGAAACAAAGTACTGATAAATTAAAATCAATAATTGAATACATGTTACATTTACCTTTTCTCTTATTATTTTTATTCTAAAGAATGGCAGTTTAAGAACAGGAAAATGAAAGCATCTGGGTGCTGTTTTGAAACCAAGAATTATATTCCTTAACCAGGATTTTTTAATTCCATTTACATGTAGTCAAAAACAAAATGAAATGCAATCTGTACATAAAATTTTTCTTCAATTCAATATATTCCCACTAAGCACACAATATAGTTTTGGCAACTGCCAGTAGAGCTACTCAAATATTCATGCAAAAGACTGCTTTAGGCAAGACTAGGATGTTTCTGTTAAAGAAAAACAGAAAAAGGAGGAAAAAATATGACTTTAACATAAAAGTGTTTCAATTTCATTTCCTATCAAGTTTTAGACTTGGTGCTTAGACACTTAACTTCTGGTACACACTTTTGCTATTGTAGGTCCAATTTAGCTAACTTCTCAAACATCATAGAGATGTACCATTGGAACCTAGAGTTGTTTACTAACAGTGACAGAGAGACAAAGGGAGACTAACAATTGCTAAGCTCTTCTAGCCAGCTGAAAGTACTTAGCATCTTCCTTAATACAAACAATATCTGTCCTAGAAAGTACAAGCCCTTGTTGAGGGCAACACTCTTTGAAAGGAGAAACAAAAACAAAAAGCAACAACACAAACACAAGCAAACAGAGTGAGAGAATAAATAAAACAAAGATTTTTTTTTCTATTTTTAAAAAGATGTTGGGTTGGGGGATATACACTACCTCCAAAACATATTATAAGAATAGAGTAGGCCCTGGTCAGGTAGCTCAGTTGGTTAGGGCACCTACCCGATTCACTAAGGCTGTAGGTTCAATACCATCAGGGCACATCAAAAAGCAACCAATGGATGCATAAAAAGTGGAACAAATTGATGTTTCTGTCTCTCTCTCTCTCCCCTCCATTTCCTCTCTCTCTCTAAATTAAAAAATAAAGTAAAGTAAAAGTGTGACATTGGCATGCCTCATATATATCAATGAAACAGAATAGGTAGTCCAGAGATGGAACACACGTACACGGTCAATTAATTTGCAACAAAGGCACCAAGAAAACCCAATAGAATAGGCACCTATGGAAAAGAATAAGATTTTCAATTAAAAAAAAAAATGTATGTTCATTTAAAAGAAATCTTGTGGCACTTGTCTCATATCAGCCAGAGACAAAGTAACTCCTTGTTTATTCTAGGTTGGCTTTTGGTCTGTGCCCACGCCTGGTTCATGCCTTGGACACATGGGGGAAAAAAAACTACAACAAAAAAAGAACCTTGACTCTAATGCTAAACACAAAAATTAACTCAAAATGATTCACAGACCTAAATATAAAAGCCAACACTTATAGAACTTTTGGAATAAAACATGAGAGAAAATCTTCACTAACTTGGGATGGGCAAAAATTTCTTAGGCAACTAAAAACACAAATCATGAGAGAAAAAACTGGTATGCTAGACTTCATAAAAATTAAAAGCTTCTCCTTTTCAAAAGCAGACTTAAGAAAATGAAAACACAAGCCAAGTAGAAAATAGGCATAATACATACATCTAACAAAGAACTATGATCCAAAATATCTAAAGAACTCTTAAAAGTTAACAATAAGAAAACAAAATTTTTCAAATAGATAAAATATTTAAACAATTTACAAAAAAATGATATAAATGACCAATAAACACATGAAAAAATGTTCAATACCACTGGTCATCAGTGTGATACATGTGAAAAACCACAATGAGACACTACTATATAACCAACTGAATGGCTAAAAATATTTAAACTGACAATATAAGTGTTGACAACGATGGGAAGCAATTGAAATTCTCATATATTGTTGGTGGGAATGTAAAATAGTACACCCACTCCTACATATTTACCCAAGAAAAATGGAAAATGTCCACTCAAAGAGTTGTGCATGGATTTTTCATAACAGCTTTATTTGTAATAGCCAAAATGTAGAAACAAGTTAAATGTCTATTAATAGGTGAATGGACAAACTATAGTATATTCATTCATAACAAAGGAACAATCTTTCCTTTTAGTTGCCAGACAAGAGTACATAGTCTAAACTTCCATTTAGATGAAATCTGAGAACAGAAAAAACAATATATAGTAGACATAATCCAGATCATTTGTTGCCTGGGGAAGAGTTGGGAATATATGGGAGGAGAAACACTAAGTGGAAAAGTGCACAAGGGTTTTGGAGAGTAAGGGAAATGTTCTGTATCTTCATTGTGGCAGCAGTTACATGGGTATATATCTTTGTCAAATGCATCAAATTATATGTGAATAAAGTAGTTTTCTTTTTTTTCAAAGTGACATTGGCAGGTTAAATGGCAGAGAGCAAGAAAGGAAAAGTCTACAGAAATAGTGAAACACAGAATGACACTGTAAAAGCAATTCTAGCACAGTTAAAACTAGGAATATAATGATGAATGTATTTAATTCCATCTATAAAATAGTAATAATAACTCACAGGATAGCTGTAAAAATTAAATAAGATAATTAACACAATACATAGTACATCATAGAAACACAACTCTGGTTACCTGAATCTGTATCTACCAATGTTAAATGTTAAGGTAAAGCCAAGAAAGTAAGTAATAGATACGTGGACTAAATAATGAAAGAATTTCTAGAAAAAATAATTTTAGATGCCAGTTTACAAAGGAAATGGATGGAAAGTATGGACAGTACCACAGGAGGAAAGAATGGTAATGTGAAGAAGAACAGAGGCAGAAAGGAGCAAGCCATGTGCAAGAGATGACAAAATTAGCATGCCTGTGGCAGCAAGTCTATATAAGGGAGTATGGAAAAAAGGTATGCTCCCATTTGATGCAAACATTCATTTAAATTTTACAGTAGGATCCAGAAGAGTAACTTCATCCAGTTGGTATTATGACACAAGATAAATACATTCAACTGTTTAAAGTAGGGAAAAAGAAGAAGTTCTGTTCTGTTGAAAAAATATGAATGCCTAACAATCATGTGCTTCAGTCTCTTGGAGGTTAGCCACAGCTCTTTCCCTAAAGAAAAAATAATTATTTAAATATAATTATAGCTAAGCAACATATGGACTTGCTGTGCAGCTGTCACTGCACTCCTAAAATTATGAAAGCGTTTACATTTCCAGAATCTGAATTCTCTAAGTGATTGTTATTTTGAAAAACAAAACATAAAAAAAAAAAAATCTCCTCAGAGAACTATCCAACTATAAGAATTATCTCATAGCATGCTACTTAAAAGGTATCAAAATGCTTAAACTGCATTTCAGGAGACCTAATGTGAGCAAGATCAGGATTCTTGAACATTCATAATTTTGAAGTATTTTTACATGTATACATTTAAATGTGTTTAATAAAAGAATGTAGGATTAACATTCTTATGGCATTCAAACTAACTTAAATCTTTATGAAGATACTACATGTTTGGCAGACTAATTCCTCTCTCTCTCTTTATATATACATATATATATATATGACACTTTTCAGTTCTAATATATATATTAGAACTGAATATATATTATATATACTCATAATATATAATATATATTATATACTCATTATATATAATATATATTATATATACTCATAATATATAATATATATTATATATACTCATTATATATAATATATATATTATATATACTCATTGTATATAATATATATATATATTAGAACTGAAAAAGTGTCATTTCAACATTTTCTCTGGGAAGAGATAGCCAAGATAGCTAGTAACAACTTAAACTAATTTAGTTCCCAGAATGAGAGAAATGCAGAATGAGAATTCGATGCACAATGAAAGGCAAAATATTAAAGGGTAATAATACTGACCTTTAAACAGAATAGCAGCAATGTAGCTATGGTGAGGACAACAAAGCCACAGGATTAAATTAACTCAAGTCTCTTATTAAGAAAGGATGTCATGTAGTAACAGCTAATAAACAAGGTTTTATCTGCTCCATCTAACCCCAGAGCAATATCCAGTTAGAGGCTTTGGCTCAGAGTAGGGCATGTGGAGACTAAAGAATAACCGTATCTACTATTGCTTTCCTGGGCCCATATGTTACACATCACTGTAATAGCTGTAATGCTTATAAATACAAAAAAATGGTTGATGTATTATATCATTCAGAATCATAAGTAATTTTCCATTTAAAATTTTCTTTTCATGATGATATTATTTTATACTATGTAATACTTTTCACCCTAGCCAGAAGGCTCAGTTAATTGGAGCATCATCCTGTACACAAAAAGGCTCTGGGTTCCATTCCCAGTCAGGCAGCCAATTGATGTTTCTCTTTCACATCTTATTTTTTTCCTTTCCCTTTCCCTCTCCCTCTCCCCCTCCCTCCCTCCCTCCCTCCCTCCCTCCCTCCCTCTCTCTCTCTCTCTCCACCTATCCTTCCTCTCTCTCTAAAATCAATAAACATATACTCTGGTAAGGATTACAAAAAATTCTTTTCAAAGCCTTTCCTATATATGTGTATACACTAAAAAGGAAGTACCTATTTTAATAACTATAAATAAGAAAAAAATTAGTAGATTAACAATAAAATACTAGTTAAGACCCACAACTGCTTTTTTGTTTGTTTTGTTGTTGCTATTGAAAGGAGATCTTAGAAGGTTGATATCGCTAAAGATTATTTATTGTTTTTAAGATGAGGATTGTAAATCTTTTTGTATCAAACATCTTCAAATGGCTAAAGAGATAACAAACAATGAGAGAAGTCCCTTTAAGTATAGTTCAAAGGCTTTATTGCTATAAATTAGCTTATTTTATTTAGAGATGGGAAATTTGCCAGTGGTACATCCTAAATACTCACATTACGGCTTAGACAAAGAGGTTCAACATTTAAAGGAATAATAAAGGTTCTTATGGAGACACCCTAAGAGCTAATACTGGATAAGTGGAGGAGGGAAAAACCATCTTGAATCTCTTGCTGAGAATGTGAAGTATATTTTAGGCAATCTACCTCTGAACCATGCAAACCAAACATGGATGTATATAGAAAAAACAGAGAATAAGAAGCATAAATGGTAGGTACAAAACAGACAGGGGGAGGTTAAGAATAGTATAGGAAAAGGAGAAGCCAAAGAACTTATATGTATGATCCATGGACATGAACTAAGGGGGGTGAAATGCAGGTGGAAAAGGAGTACAAGGTGGAGGGGAATAAAGCGGAAAAAAATGGGACAACTCTAATAGCATAATTAATACAATATACTTAAAAAAAAACAAAAAAGAATACATACATGTATCAATAAAAAGTAAATTTAAATAAAAGCTGTCCCTGGATAAACTACTGTTGAAGTCATTAGTTTTCTCAATGATTCTTCTTTACATTTTTCTGTGTCTCTCTGTCATAATAAAGTCTTATTTTTTTAAAAAACTACATTTTTAGAAAGAGTTTAAGCAAAACGTCAAATGAAATGGGCAAAGAAATTTAAAATATATAAAGGCGACAAGAAGTTATTGGAAAAATAGAAACTAAAGATTAGGAATAAGAAAAGTACACAAAATGTTAGTGGAAAAAGAACATTATGAAAAAGATGAAAACAACTAAAATTGGATAAAAATTAAAAGGAAATAAAATCAGCAACTTAGGACACTGAAAACTGGGAAACAAAAACAATCTTTTTTTAAAAAAAACAAGCAGTGAATTTTTAAAGATTTTATTTACGTATTTTTTTAGAGAGAAGGGAAGGGAAGGAGAAAGAGAGGGAGAGAAACATCAAGGTGTGGTTGCCCCTTATGTGCCCCAAACTGGGGACCTGGCCCACAACCCAGGCATGTGCCCTGACCGGGAACTCAACCAGCGACCCATTGGTTCACAGACCCATGCTCAATCCATTGAGCTACACCAGCCAGGGCCAAAAACAATCTTTTAATCAATGTAATATTATAACATAGCAAAGTTAATTCTAAAGCTCAATGCTTTTACTCAAACATTCTTCAAACTGAGGCTGCTTCGCCATTTCAAGTTTTCATGAAAACTTTACTTAGCAAAAGAGTCTCAGGCTGGAAAGCTAAAGAGCAGAGAACACAGTTTCTGCCCTCATACCAATGGCTTCTATCCCTAATGCCCTTAGCTTTTCTAAGACACTTATGTGAGAAGATGACAAATTTTTTAAAGAATTCTTAACAAGGAGCATTTGTCTTATCTCCCATGAGCAGTCAATGAGTACAACCACACATAGACCCACCCACATCCCACAAGTGGTGTGAATTTTCAAACAAAAATCTTAATCGGCTCTAATAAAGCTTTTTTTCTGTCAGTGCTAACCTGAAAGCAGAAAGTAGACCTGCTGAGTACACTAGTGAATCTTGTTTCTAACACACTTTTCCCCACACTATTATGTCTTTAACTTGGCAAGAACTTATCCCTATAGGTGTTTACAGGTGGGCTAAGACATTCACATAAAATTCAAGGAAATGTATGCCCTTTGAAAACCTGGCATTCCTAAGTAAATGTTAGACCTATTAAAATCTTCAAATGGGAGGACTTCCCATCAAAATGGAGGCGTAGGTAAACATGGCTGGTGTCCTCGCACGACCACAGTAAAAATTACAACTAGACTACAAAACAAATGCTACCTAGAATCATCAGAAAATTGAGCTGTATGGAAGTCTGACAACCAGGATTTAAAGAAGCTACATTCATCCAGAAGGGCAGGAGGGGCAGAGAAGCCAAGACACACAGACACGCAGAGACTCGGAACAGGGGGTCCCACACCCATGTGTAGTAGATAAAAATCAGGAGGGACACCTCTGGAAAGAGGGGTCCCAGACGCACCCCAGACCACCCAGCCCAGGGTTACATTGCCAAGAAAATAAGTGCCTATAACTTCTGGCTGTAAAAACCAATGGGGGGTGGGACAGCAGAAGAAACTGAGGGATTTTCAGGAGACTTCTCTTAAAGGGCCTGCAAGGGACTTAGGACTTATGCAGACTCACTCTTTTTGGGCTTCAGCATTGAGGCAACAGCTAGAAGGCCATCAGTGGCATATTGGGAGAAACTGAATTGTCTGGTATCAGGGCGAGTGCCAGGGGACAGCTTCCTCTTAGACAGAACTCCAGAGGCCTGGCAGTGGTCATTCTCCCATTTCTGAGCCCTCTCCCACACAGAACAACAGAATGGCGACACTATGTCTAAGATTCCAACCTGGTTCACACAGGTTGCACCACCCTGGTGATTACCTAAGGCTCCCCGCCATCCAACTTACCAGTACCCTTTTCTACAAAGCCACACTGCAAAGGGAGTCAAAATCAGCTCTACCTAATACACACAAACATACAAAGGGAGGCTGCCAAACTGAGGAGACAAAGAAATATGTCCCAAATGAAAGAACAGAACAAAACTCCAGAAAAAGAACTAAACAAAAGGGAGATAAGAAATCTATCAGATGCAGAGTTCAAAACACTGGTTATTAGGATGCTCAAGGAACTGATGTGTACTTCAACTGCATAAAAAAGACCCAGGGAGAAATGAAGATTGCACTAAGTGAAATAAAGAAAAATTTACAGAGGACTTCGCGTCAAGATGGCAGCATAGGCAGCCGTGTCTCACCTCTTCACATAACGACATCAAAACTACAACTAAAATATAGAACAACCATCACTCAGAGCCATAAGAAATTGAGTTGAATGGAAGTCTGATAACTACAGAATTAAAGAAACCACATCCATCCAGACTGAGCCAGCAAGGTTATGCCATATCTGAGACTACATCAACCTGGCTAACACTGTTTGACCTGCCTTGGAGATCCCCAGAGACTCCACCTGACTCAGGTTATGGACCCACCCAAGCTGCATTCCCATATGAATGTATGGTCTTGGTTCAGGCCTCACAACTTCCTAACTCTGATGAAATAAATAACAGCTGGCCTCAGTGAGTCCCAGGCCCAGCACTAGCAGCAGCCAGCCTAGGTTCACAGCTTGGTTTCTCATAGGAATCTTCAAGCCCAGCACAAGAAGCAGCCATCTCAGATTGTTATATAGCTCAGGCAGGGTGGCCCTGGGAAAAACCCAGGTGGGACCTCACCTTGGCCTGTACCACCTAGGAACCCCAGGGCCAGTGTACACAGTAGACAGTTACAGACCACATCAGAGTAACACCACCCTACCTTTGCACAGCTGATCCTCCACAGAGGGTGGTGGCTGGTAGTCAGTGATCACACCCAGTCCTTGCAGCTGACTGGCCTGTGTAGATCCCTCCCATTTACCTGCCAGCAGCAACCAAGGCTCCAATACAAGAGGAGGGTGTAATCAGCTCATAAGAAGGAAGTACCCAGCTTGGGTGATAGGGAGGCTGTGCCATGTACCCTGCAGGACACCAACTACATTAAGGCATACTACCAAGACACAGAGTCAAAGCAGCTCTACCTAATACATAAAAACAAACACAGGGAGGCCGCCCAAATGAGGAGACAAAGGAACATGGCCCAAATGAAAGAACAGTTCCAAACTCTAGATAAAGAACTAAACAAAATGGAGATAAGCAATCTATCAGATGTAGAGTTCAAAACACTGATTATCAGGATGCTCAAGGAACTTAGTGGAGACCTCATGAGCATACAAAAGATCCAGCTAGAAATGAAGAATACACTAATTGAAAAAAAGAACAATTTACAGTCGAGTAGATGAAGGCAAGAATCAAGTCAATGAAGTGGAACAAAAGGAAGCAAAAAACAACCAAGCAGAAGAAGAAGAAAAAAGAATCCAAAAAAAACGAGGATAGTATAAACAGCCTCTGGGACAAGAGGTTTGACATTCACATTATAGTGGTACTAGAATGAGAAGAGAAAGAGTAAGAAATTGGAAATCTATTTGAAAAGATAATGAAAGAAAAGTTCCCTAATTTGGCCAAGGAAATGGACATGCAAGTCCAGGAAGCACAGAGAGTCCCAAACAAGATAGATGCAAAGAGGTCCACTCCAAGACACATCATAATTAAAATGCCGAAGTTTAAAGATAAAGAATTTTAAAAGCAGCAAGAGAATTGCAGATAGTTACCTACAAAGGAATTCCCATAAGACTGTCAGCTGATCTCTCAAAAGAAACTTTGCAGGCTAGAAGAAACTGGTAAGTATTCAAAGTGATAAAAAGCAGGGACTTACAGCCAAGATTGCACTACCCAGCAAAGATATCACTTAGAATGGAAGGGCAGATATAGAGCTTCCCAGACAAGGTAATGCTGAAGGAGTTTCTCATCATCAAGCTATGATTATATGAAATGCTAAAGGGAATTATATAAGAAAAAGAAGATCAAAACTATGAACATTAAAATGGCAATAAATTCACAACTATCAATAATTTAAGCTGGAAAGCAAACTAAGCAAACAAGCAGAACAGAAATAATCATAGATATGGAGATCATTTGCAGGGTTATCAGTTTTTGAGGGGAGAAAGAGGAGAATGGGGAGAAAGGTACAGGGATTAAGAAGCACAAATTGGTAGGCACATAATAGACACAGGGATGTTAACAAAAGTACAGGAAATGGAAATGCCAAAGAACTTACATGCATAACCCACACACATAAACTAAGTGGGGTGGAGGGACTGCCAGAGGGAATGGGGGTAACTGGGTGGAGGGAGCAAAAGGAGAAAAATATGGGACAACTGTAATAGCACAATAAATAAAATACATTTTTAAAAAGTAAAAATAAAAATATCTTGGAAAGATAGCAAAAAAAATATTCAAATGAACCACTCACCATCTCTAAATTTTATAGATGAAGAAAGTAAACTCAGAGAGTACTGATAAATGGTAATTTTTTAAAAAGGAGGAGAAGGAGAAACAGAAGGAGAAAAAAACTTGGAGGTGCTAAGTAGCTTGCCCAATATCATGGAGCCAAAAGAGACCAGAACCCAAGTCTCTTAAGTTCCAGCCTAATGTTCTAAGAACAAAATATAAAGTCAATGGGAGAAAGTATCAGGATTCAGCCTTTTAGATTTAAGATGTACTGATTAGTGAAAAAAACTGCAAAACCACAATACATATAATCCCAGTTCTGCTTTTGAAAAAATTATATGGTGGAGGGAGTGAAGGAAGAAGTGGGACAGAAGGCAGGGAGAGAGAGAAAGGTAGGTAGGTAGATTCAGGGTTCTGAACGATTCATTCATTTAACTAGAAATAGGAAACAATCAAGTGTCAATAGCAAGAAAACAACTAACCATCAAAAAAAATCCTAAAACACACACAACAAAATAAATACCTGGGCCTCTCCCTTCCTTGTCCTCAGATGTACTGCAGCAGTGTTCTCAGGGAGTCTATCACACAGTCCAACTCTTAGAGTAATTCTGGGAAGGGGGATGGATTTCAGGCCCAATAGAAATGGTATAACCTCTCACAGGAGGCCAGTGGAGAAGAGGAAGAATTTCAGCAACTGGGGTGTATTAGCAACAGAAAACTAACTTTGAGTTTCTTCAGCTGTTGTATTTTACAGTAAGCATATGTTGATATATAAAGGTCCCAATTTTGCTTAAGATATCTTGCTACTTGTGACTACATAGATGGTTCTTGAGACTATTATGCAAAGTGAAACAAGTAAAAGGAAAAGGACAAGAAACATATGATTTCACTCATACATGGAACATAAAACAGAAAGCAACAAATAAGCACACAAGAGTATGGTGGTTACCAAAGGGGAAGAGGGGTTGGGTTGGGAGAAGAATTAAGAGGGTAAACAAGGCAAAAAATATGGTGACAAATGAGACTAAATTCTGTGTGGTAAAAACACAGTGCAATATACAGATGTTGTATTATACAACTATACACCTGAAACTTATATAATGTTATTACCCAATATTGTCCCAATACATTTAAATAAAGAAATAAATAAATGGGGGGAAAATCATTTTTTCCTTTAAAAAAGTTTTAGACAAGCCCTGGCTGGCGTAGCTCAGTGGATTGAGCGTAGGCTGAGAACCAAAGCATCGCAGGTTCAATTCCCAGTCAGGGCACATGCCTGGGTTGCTGGCCATGACCCCCATACCGTACAGTATGTTCCTCCCTCCCTCCCTCCCTCTCTCTCTCTCTCTCTCTCTCTCTCCCCCCCT
>PVIA01013441.1:0-19517 GCA_004024845.1 Tonatia bakeri | reverse complement strand
TTTAAGATATAATTGGGGTTGATCTTGAAATTATCTTAATTTGTCTTCACATTAAATGTGGTCTTCCTTTTAGAATAGCATAACATTAACATGTTAGAATAATTCTAACAATTGAGGTAATTAAAAAAGTAAATGTCTGATTATAAAATGCATTTAAAGACATTTTCCTTTAGATACATAATAGAAAGTGAATTAATGTAACTGAAATAAATATTGTAATTTAAAAATTATTTTTATATAAATGCATATTGCTAAGGCAGTTTTTAATCATGTTAAAAACAGCATTCTTGGTAGATTAAATATCCTTGACCCCCTTTTCATAAGTTTATTATCACACTATGACATTCTCTGCAAGATGGGTAAAGACAATGCTAAACTTGAGCTCATTCCTCTAGGTAAATTATGAATTTCAAAATCAATAGGTCCAAACAATGAGTTTTTATTATACAGTTCTCAGTAGAATCATATGGTGGTTTGCTGCTCCTCAAAGCCATTTTGATTTCTCATAGTTTTTGAATATTAAATATCTATAAATTATATTTCCTTCCCTCCTTTTCTCCCTATTTCCTTCTCGACCTGTTGAAAGCTGGTGTCCACCTTGGTAATTCTACTCCAAATACACAAAGATCACTCACTGTCAGGGTTAATGCTTACTTCCCCACGCCCTTATTCAAACACTCTCCTGAACCTGGTGTTCCCTCTAACCAATCCTTTTTTTATTCTTTCACAAGCTTCCCTCACTCTGTCCAGGATTTTGACACTAAAGTATCTCAGGCTTTCACTCTGTTACAGCCTCTTCTCTTCCTCTCACTTTCAACTATCACCTTCATGCAGTACTACGGCCTACCCATACCACCAACCTAGAACTTGTTCCTATACTCAAAAATCATATATCTATCTAATGACCTGACAGAAAGGTTAAAAAAACTTTAGGGTACACCAGAAACAACTGGAGCTCTTATCCAAAATCAAATTTCTGAACTCCACCTCTAAAGCTTCCGATTCAGTAGGTTTGGAAAGAACCCAAGAACCTGCATTACTAACAAGTTTCCAGGTAATACACCCTTTGAGAACCACTGACCTACAGATTTCTCCCTTGGAAAAGCCACAGGTACCTTAATTTCAACAGGACCTAATGGATCTCCTAGCATTTACCCTAGTCACCTCCAAACCATTCTCTACACAGCATCCAGAGTGATCATTGCAAACATGATCATTTCCTGATTCTTTATTTAAAGTATTCTAATGGTTTCCAAGGAATCTTAAAGTAAAAAACAAAATCCTTAACATGGTTTATCAAGCCTTGAATGACCCAGTCTTTGCCTATTGCACCATATGCTATCATTCTCTCTCTCATTTATTTTTACACTCCAGCCACAGTGGACTCTTTCAGTTTCTAGCAAAAGCCAAGTTATTTGCAGTTCTAAGATACTTCAACAAGATGTGCTGCCAGAAATATTTTTTCCTCAGCTCAAGTCATCTTCCTTGCTTCCTCTCCATTAGGTTGGCAAATTCTTATATCACCTTATAGTTCTTAGCACTTTCCACAAAGGTGATTACACAATGGATTGTGCAATTAGCAGTTTACTCTCTGCTCCCCACCCTTCCCACACACATAAGCTCAAAAAAATCACATGTCTATCTAGCTCCCATTGAATTTTCAGCCTCTTGCATAGTGGCTTGCACTTAAATTATCTGTTGAATTAAATATCTGTTTTGTGACATTAAATTATTTTGAAACCTCAAAAGGAAAGGTATTATTTAAAAGGACTAGATATGTGTGTGTGTGTGTGTGTGTGTGTGTGTGTGTGTGTAGCATTCTGTACTACTTACAAATGAGGAAGCTTTATTAGATTCCACAATTCTGGGAGTGTGAGAAAAATAATACCTTAAAAGGATAAAATAAAATTTCCCTATCACGAGCTTTTCTGTGCAACAAGATATATAGGTACATCTGCACCAAGAGAGTACAGCACTGATTTTCAAAAGCCATTCAGTAATAAGTGTATAAGGCAGCCTAAGATAATTTTTGCAAAAAAAAAAAATGTAAAAATGCATCAAAGAGTACACACAGGCTTAGCAACAGAAGTGGTTTTAGATCATGCTAAGAAAAAAGATGGCTCAGCTGCCTGGGATTAACCCTCAAAATAACGATAGCCTCAAATTACATAATAAATATGAATATAACTAAGAATTAAAATATTATGCATATAATCAAAATCTCAATTATTGTGTAAACACATAATCTACAGATTATGATCTTCTTTAAAACAGAAAGAATACATGCCATCTATAATTCATTCGCCAACTCTTTTTCTCTTAAGTGCAAGCTAAATTAGCATAGCACTGGCCTAAATGGCAAACACTGAATAGATATAACTATCTTAAGATGTAATTTTAACTAATATGGCAGAATTTACATACAAATAAAGGATATCTTCATTCAGAGTACTCATTTTTAGAGACCATTTCAAGCTGCCACCACACAAAGAAATTTTGGAACTCCTCTTTCCAAATCACTTTCTTAACTACCTTCTAGGTTTCATTCCTTTGGTTACTGCTTATATTTAACTGAAATAGCATTTCTCATTTTGATCCTTAATTTTATGTATGATATGAAGTTCAAAATGACTTCCCACTTTTTCCAAATATCATATCCATTCTCAAAAGATGTCATTTGCCACCATTAAATGTAGGTTAAAAGAAGGAAGCTGAAGGCACTTGAAAAAATGACAAAGGAATCATTCCAAAAGTGTTTTTTGACCAGTCACATTACTGAAATAAATTCAAGCTAATTCTTAGATACATAAATTCTAGCATGTTTATTTAAAAACAGGTCATATTTCTACTTTGGGCACTACTCATAGGTATGAACCCTGACTTCTGGATTTCCTGAATAAGAGATCCTGTAATGCAAAAGTACATTTACTATAAACTATAGACTAAGAAATGGAACAAGTTTTAAGAATAAAATCTGGTGGTCTACTATAGCAACATGGCTTGGGAGATACTTTAGTAAATAGATAAGATCATGACTGTAAAATGACATAGGCCAAGGTTCAAAATCTTGCTTGGTCTCTTAGTAGCTACATAACTAAGAATGTTACTTGAACATGGAGTTTGTACAACATGAATAAGTCCATCTGTAAAATGGGAATAATGTCATCTATTTCAGAGATATTATAAGGATTATACTACATATTATTTTATTGGAATTTTAGCCACTAACATTTTCAAGGGTAATCCTCAAAAGAACCCAAGGGACTATCTGTTCCAAACTCTCCATTTTACCAAGACCCACAGAGACCAAGTGGTTGCCAAGGTCACACTATTACTTAACAGGGAAAGACAATACTTCTGGCAAGTTCCTTATTTTCCCAGTGCATCCATTTACTAAATAAATCAGTGGTGTTTGTAATTCTAGGTTGCACAAGCCTGTGACAGAGGGTCTCAAAGAGAGTTTCTGAGATAGTAATAAATCAAGGCCACCATATAACAATAAATCAAGGACGGTGCTAGCAAGTATGATACTGGCCATCATACAGTAATAATCTAGTCTTATATGTTAATTTACAGCTAAGACTACCTGATTCTGTATAATTTTCAATTTTCTTGAAAGATCCTTTTCTAAGAATAATATGAACATTGTTTTAAATCAAGATACTAGAAAAAAATGGATGTTTCTCATTTATTAAGTATGTAACTGGTTATAATAAACCAAAGTTACCCAGTTTCCTACCAGTAAAATTCATACCCCTGCTTAAACCAAGGGTTCTTTATTAAAGGATCAAAGTTTGAAATGCAAGATCTCAAGTTAATTCAAGATGATCTAAGGAATTTTATTATGCTTTTCTTACTCAACCTCAAAAGCAGTTTCTTCATATTTTAATACAGATTAAGAATAGCTATCTTGAACACGAAAGAAAAATGAGTATGAGTGCCTCACTCTGGCCTAGATGCTTCTGGGTTTTGAATTCTAGGTATAAATTACAACAACCAAAGTATTCATCATCTTTAATTTATCATGCAAGTAACCAAGACATAATTACACTTCTGCATGCCAACTCAAAAAGAATCTATGAAAACCAACACAATGTTTAATACTTGAATTAAGTCTGACTACCAAAAATGAGAAACTATGGAGATAACTGTTATATTGAAAGCCTGTTCCTAAAAGAAAACTGATCCATATAACAATAAAATAATCTTAGAGAACACAAAAAGATCACACATTTTCTCAATTTAATTAAAATCATAATTTGCCTGATAGTCGCAGAATGTATCGCTGCTTAATTTCAACTTTGGGTTTGAAGAAGCTAATTACCACTGTGAATTAAGAAGAAGCCCCAAATAAACAAGACCTTGCTAGTTACAATGCTAAATATGTTAAGTAATCAATCTCTTTAAATGAACCTCTAATTTTACAGAAAACTTTTTCATCAATAATGACAGGGTATTGTTTTTTCAATTCCTACATCCTAATCATAAATTATTGGGGAAATAAAGATATAAAAACCATCACTTCCCAAATAATGAATCTTTTGAAAACACCCAAAGTATTGTTTGAAGATAATACTGAAGATTCTATTTTAAATTTTCAGGAACAGTGAAAAAAAGTTTCAAGACTATAAACATAATAGAAGCAATAAAAGATATTGTAATGAGCCAGTCAAAAAGGAAATTAATCATCATGACAACACATATCTGAAAATGCTTAGAAGACATGAAAAAGGTAAGCAAGAAACATCTAACTACTATCTAATCCAATCTCTGGATGCTAAAATCAACAGTTTCACAGATGATAAAGTTCACAAAATATTCAGTGAATAGATGTCAACTGCATTAGGGAATATTTACAACTTTGACTTTCTCTACATTATGCAAATAAAGAAATTCCACAAAAGCCCATTTATTTTCTAAGGCTTCTTTAAATTTCAAATAAGTATGTACTATGTGGGTTCTATAATATCTTATATAGTCAGGCCAAATCTGGGAACTTAAGCCTACCAAATCAAAACCCTTCTGTCAGGATTTCAACTTCAAAATAGTTAGCATTTTTAGAATATGGATTGTAAAAATTTCTGATTGCAGAAGAATTATAATTTCAATAATAAAAGATACACACTCCAGCAGTTGAAACCACAGCTGTAGAAGAAAGAACTACAAAGTCTCTTGAGAGAAGAATTGAACAAGATTAATAGGGAGATGCAGCAATATTATTACTGGAAGAGAGGGAAAAAAATGGATAAATTTAAATTTAGTTGCCTAGGGTAATTTATAGGCAATAACTATGAAACCTGAGTATTCAGGAGAGGAGACTTGGAAATAAAAACACAGTAAGTTAAAGAAAGTTTAGAACAATGTCTGGAAATTTTGAAGAATATAAAATGAAAAGAGGAGATGAAAATTAAGGCCCTTAATAAGCTAGCTAGACAATCCAAGCTCAAAATTTAAAGTGTCAAAACTTATAAGGCAGAAGAGAAGGAAAAGGAATAGTAAAAAATATCCTAAGTAATTAACCAAACTAGCTATAACTATTACAGCAGAGTAAATAAAAAAGAGTTACACTTCACCAGTCTGTACACAGTTAATAAGTAAAATAAGTAAAGACTTCTAAACTATTGAAATGTCACAACAGCCACAAGCATAAAGGTAACATGGCATTCTCTAGACCAAAGTCACTATTTTATGCACAATTCTAAATGGTCTCATTCAGTTTCCAAGTAGCAAACTAAAAATGGCAAGTGAATCATAATGACACGTACAAGTTGAGGTTGATGACAAGCAAACAGAGAAACTAAGAAGCAAACAAGAATTCAAAAGAATACAAGTTTTAGGACCATTGGTATAAAGACACATACAAAAATATAAATCAATAGTGAAGTAATGTCACTGTATCAATATCACAATTTTTATAACTAAACCTGTGTTAACAAAAAATATAGTTCAACAGTTCTGAACCTACTATTTACAAAGCGACAAAAGGACTCCAATAAAAACTAGTGGACTAAATATAAATTTTCTTGCCAGTTACTCCAGATATCCCATTGCAATTAAAAACAATTCATATAGAAAGAAATAAAACCATAAGAGCAAAGACATTAAAATTGGGGATAAGAGGGAATTCAACAAATTTCTGAAAGATAAAAGTAAATGTGAGACTGACACAAGAAACAGAGAAACCCACAGCCTCCTTTTACCCTTCAAGAGTGATGCAAAACTGTGGGAACCCATACAGCTAACAAAACCTGAGAAGTGTGATCACAAAGCAATGGTACAGCAAAGGGCAAGAATAGGGAGGGGCTAAACATAGGAGAATTAAATATCACTTGATTGACTATATAAGGGACAACTACATTTCCTATCCCCTATTTCCAAGTAGTATCTAAACAACTGACATTCACCCCCAGGCAAAAAGATAGTTGGCTTTTCTTAAAGAAAATGAATGATTACCTCAGTAGAGAAAGATAAGTAGGGATGCTGGGACACAGTAAGAAACCTGTCTGATCTGACATTTAGAGGACCCCCAATCTGGAAGCTAACTCTCTTCCCTCTTACTCTAAAACAATGCTTGCCAATTGACAGTCCCTAACCTGTACTGCCCTGCCCCCTAAGTTTTCCAGTCAGAATTTCTACTCGAAGGAAAAACCTAATAGGGAAAACAGTCCAAGGAGCAGGGTGGCAGAGGACAGACCCAGACCAGAAACCCAGTCCTTTTTTTCTGGAAACATGAATAGAAAACCAAGGATCACCAGGCACGTAAGAAAAACTTACATTAAAAAGAATGACTACAAAACAAACATAAAAACTGACCAGAGAAGGAGAGACAACTAAGGAGACACAAGATATCTTTCAAAAATATACTTTGTATATTCTGAGACTAAAAAAAGTATTACAACATAAAATAAGAATGGTAGAAAAAGAAAAAAAGGACAAGAAAATTCATAGGTTATCCTCCCTCCACAAAAAAAAAAAATCAGCCAGAAACTATGGGAAAAAATACCCTAAACAGAGAACAAAGAGAATCACAAAATATCAAAATAAAAATGAGACAAGGAGGATCAATTCAAGAGACAAAACATCAGCTTATTGAAGAGAAAACAAGCAAAAAAGAATGTGAAGGGAAGAAAACATCAAAGACGACAGAGGAGGATTTCCTGGAGCTAAAGAAGAATCTGATCAGACAGTAAGGGCAAACGACTGCCCAGAACAAATAACTGAACCAAAACAATCTGTATATGTCACTGCGACTCTGTAGTAGGGATGTAAAACAAAGGGGATCCTAAAAGCCTTCAGACAATATAAACAAAATATTTTAAAAGGATAGTAAATTAGATGACATGTGGCTTCTATTTAACCATCCCTGGATGCCAGAAAACAACCAAACAATGCTTTCAGAAAGGAAAATTATTTGCAACCTAGAATGTTGTACCCAGCCAAACTATCAGTCTAATACGAGAATAGAATGAAGACATTTTTGTACATTGAATAAATCAAAGTTTGCCTCTCAAACAGTTTTTAGGAAGTCACTTGAGAATGTAACCCAGAAACAAAGATTGAGTACATTAAAGAAAAAAAAGGAAGACGTATAATAGAATGAATCCAATGTTAAGAGTAACAGTGAGAGGAAAGGAGGTTTCAGAAAGAGACCCAAAACAAACGCAGTCCAAACTGAGACAGAAATACAGGCAACTGCACATAAATAGGAAACACAGTGCAACAGATACTATGCTCAGAAGTATGGGATAGGGGCAGAGGGACTGAGAGACTATAATAAAAGCACACAGCACAAGAAAAGGGGGCAATTAGTAACACCAAGAAAACAGAAAGTCATGTCCAAATTCTTTTAATTCAATGGCTAGGCTTTGAGTAACTGATAACATAAATAAAATAAAATGTTATTTTATTCTACTGAAACTTGATGCTATCGACATTTTTCCTCAAGTGGCCCATGGGCTGCTTAATACGATCTGTAGAAAAGCAATCACAATCTAAGCACACTACCTGGCCCAGCATTCAATAACATATACATAATCATAATATCAAAACTACTTACTGGTTTTCATCATTTAGAGAGATTCTATGGACATGACGGCTGGGGTTATTTGAGTAGAAGAATGGGAGGTAGATGTTTATTTAAGCAATAAGAAGTATAGCTACCAGTTAAGAAAGAAAAGAAGAAAAAATGAAAATACAGATGTCTAAATTGATAAAGTAATAGAAATGTGGATCAACATTTAATATAAACCAGTATATTTCATAAAAACAACATAGCTTTCTTTATTGCATATTCATAAATAAGCCCCCCCCCCCCATGAATGCCGCCCATCTCCTAAAAGGGGAAAAAGTCCTTTAAAAAAAAGATAAGTTTCTTTCAGTTTAAAATAATTTCAGGTTAACTCAGTTTTTAAGACAGTGGTTCTCTATTAAGGGTGAGTTTGTCCCCAAAAGGACACTTGCAATGTCTGGAGACATTTTTAGTTGTGTAACTTGGGAAGGTAGTATTAGCATCTAATTAGTAGAGAATGAGGATGCTGCTGAACATTCTACAAGGCACAGGCAAGCCACTCACAAACAATTAGCTAGCCCAAAATGTCAACAGTGCCAAGCTGAGAAACCCTGCTTTAAGGGAACTCTTCAGACTTTTATAGAAAAATTTTTGTCATTTCTCTCTGCTCCTGATTCTAATGATGGTATGTGGTCATACAGAAAAGCTTCTGTGGGCACAGGGATTGTTATGATTGGTGTGAATGCAGACCTGAAGACTGCCCTCTGGGTCCTCATGGCCTCTGAGGTTTGGCCACTGACCCTCATTGAGTCATAAAGGCATATGCTGATGTGTATGTTGGAAAGTATCCAGTTAGGGATTTCCTAACTTGGTCCCACCTCAGCTCCCAATGGTATGAATATCCTCAGGGCCTCAATGACCTCCTCTATGCAGCCCATGCTTACAGTTAAGGCAACACTAGCTGCCCAACAAATAAACCCCAAATTTTCAGTCATTTCACATAATTAAAATGTCTCATTAAAGTTGGAGTGGGTGCTTCTATTTGGTGCATAGCTTTCTCTAGATCCTTCCAACCTTATGGCTTTAACATATCATAAGAGACTCTCCCTGCCTCTGCATCTGGCCTGTGGAAGGGAAAACAAGAACACTTCAACCCAGAAATTACAACATATTTCGAATTCACATTCCATGGCAAAACCTGGTCATGTGGCCCCACTTCAATGCAGGATGGGAGGATGCAGGTAGAGGAGAAAATGACTGAGAAATGCATTACTGGCTGAGCAACCACTTCCCAGTGTAAACTACACTACATGAGGAAGCACAAACTATGGAGTGGCAGAGCTGAATCCGCCACAGTCGTCCTCCCTAAAACCTTGTTCGAATGGACCCTCCCTTCACAGTAATAGCCTCATGATAGGCTTGCTGGCTCTCTGCTAACTTCTATTTCCTTCACTATGATTATGTGAGAACTTCCATACCACATAAGAACCTTGGAAAACTCACAGGATGTACCTCTGGGCCTCATTTTGACTAAATACATCATTTTCTTCTCCTGCAGCCACCTCATGTCAGCATAGGACCACAAGGCAATAGGCTAAATAAATGGTAAGTGGCTGTACAGGTTCTGAATTTAAGCAGTTGTGTTATACAGCCTGTACTAATCTGCCTCTTCATATTTCTAAAATAATAGGTAGTAAGAGATTCTTTCCATCATCATCAATGAATATTTATAAAGGATCCATACATATCTGGCAAAACAGCCTAGGAACTATTATAAATTCCCCACTATGGTATATTGTACGGTTTTCTTTACTTCTGGATTGCTAATCTTAAATGTTACAGTCAAAACAACAGGCCAAAGTATGCAAAGCTAGTCTTCAGAAGTCCTTCACTTTCCTCTGCACTTGAACAATGTCCCTGTGCCCTCATGTCCAAGGCACCCTACCTTATTACTCTAACCCAGTAATAATGTTACTTAGATTGGACTGCCCTCTCCCCAGATCTACCATTTCCCCAACCCCATCAAAGTATACCTACACAGATTTGAAATTTCCACAGGGGTCTGAGCCTTCTTTGTTAGAAACTGTATAATCTGATAAACTATTATACTTCTGCTAATATGTGGCATTTGGCAGTCAAAAACCAAGTTAGTTTAATGGTGGAAAATTCAGCAGCAGAAGGCTTAAATAAACTTAAGTGACTTGGATTGGTCACGGAAAAAAAAAGGATTTCATTACATATATTTGTGTCCCTCAAATAGACTACATAATAAATATCCACACCAACTAAAAAAATTTAAAATATTCATTTTAAAAATTGTAACAAGTCACCTTAAAATACTGTAACTATGTTCCTATATTTCTACCAGACCCTGGAATTTCCTAGTGAGAAAATGGCAACTGAATAAATATTAAAGAACTATTTGACTTACTATATTTCTTAAATTTTAAAAAAATAGGATGTCAAATACACACAAAATAGAAAAAAATGATGTTATATGCCATCTTATTACAACGTGGGTTTTCATCAGATCATAGTCAAAGCAGTCTCACAAATATCATAAGGTCAAGACCTGTTATAAGGGGCGTCTGCAAATAAACTCTACAAATCAGTGTAATTCAGTGGTTCAAAGGAGAAGCTCTGAAGTCAAAGATTTCCTTAAACTTCAAATTCAAATCCTTTTGCTAGGCTCCACCACCTGTGCTAGAGGTTTACAAATGCCAAGAAAATAGCCTGATTTGAGGGGAGGGATGGTGGTGAGGGGGAGGGCAGCAGGAAGGAGGTCACTGTGAGGAATAAATATGAGAACATGACAAGTAATTTTAAAGTGGAACCTGGGTTAACAGTCACAACTTATTAGCTACTATGGTGATGATGATCAGCCATTCCCACTAAGTCAACTTTGGGATCTATAACAATCTCCCTTTGAATCTATCATGTTTTTAACAACCCTAAATCAAAAAGTTTCTCCTCTTATTCTGAAAAGTCTTCAAGCTCTAAAACTATTTCTTCTTTTTTTTTTCAGTCCTTTGTGAATATAAAAGATATATTCTATCTGGGTAACTGCTTTCTTTACCATTTCAAAAGTCGGACTCTTTTTAGTGTTTTTATAATGAAAATCCCTTCCAAATATTATACAAACAATAGACTACTCCATGGGTTATAAAGACTTCACAAAGTGTAACAAAATTTTGAGATTCATAAAAGAACAAACAGCTACTGGAACAAAAAACTTAGAGAAGAAATGATACAGAGGTCTATTAGCCTGCTCAAAAAATACTGAGTGTTTTACATGACTCCACTCCAGGAAGACAAACAATCCAATTAAAAACCGGGCAAAGGGCCTGAACAGACACTTCTCCAAGGAGGACATACAGAGGGCCAAGAGACATATGAAAGGATGCTCAGCATCACTAGCCATCAGGGAGATGCAAATTAAAACCACAATAAGATACCATCTCACACTGGTCAGAATGGCCATCATAAACAAATCGACAAACAAGTGCTGGTGAGGTGGTGGAGAAAAGGGAACCCTAATACATTATTGGTGAGAATGCAGACTGGTGCAGCCACTATGGAAAACAGTACGGAATTTCCTCAAAAAACTAAAAATGGAACTGCTGTTTGACCTGACAATTCTACTGCTGGGATTATACCCTAAGAATCCTGAAACACCAATCCAAAAGAACCTATGCACCCCAATGTTCATAGCAGCACAATTTACAATAGCCAAATGCTGGAAGCAGCCTAGGCGCCCATCAATAAATGAGTGGATCAAAAAACTATGGTATATTTACATAATGGAACACTACACAGCAGAAAGAAAGGCATTCCTACCCTTTGCAACAGCATGAATGGGACTGGAGAGCATTATGCTTAGTGAAGTAAGCCAGGTGGTGAAAGACAAATACCATATGATCTCACCAATAAGTGGAAACTAATCAACAAAACAAACAAGCAAGCAAAATATAACCGAAGACACTGAAATTAAGAACAAACTAACAGTAACCAGAGGGAAGAGAAATTACAAGGGAAAGGAGTGTCAAAGAACATGTATAAAGGACCCATGGACAAAACCAAAGATGGGTAGGATTGAGGGTGGGAGGAGGGGGTGGGTGGAACAAGGAAAAGTGATGCTGGCAAAATGGAGAGAACTGTACTCAAACATTAATAAAAAAATTAAAAAAGAAAGGATAAACGAAAACCTACACAGTTTTTAAAAATAAAAGCAAGGTTTCAAAATAAAAAAAAAATATTGAGTTCTAAAATAAAGCGCAACAGGTAGACATCCTCCATAGTTAACAATTACTCAGATCACTAGAAAATATAGAGGACTTTTTTGGTAACTTTTTTTCTTAATAGCAGGAAAATCCCATTTCTTCACAACAATGAATACATAGATGGCATGACAAGCAAGAGCAACTTCTTCAAAAACAAATTCTGTAGAGAAGAAAAACCTAAAAGGTTCAGATTTTCAGCCATACATATCCCTTACTTGATACTTTAAAAATCTGAGGGGTCTACCATTCTTTGTGTTAATATTTAGAACACAAGCCTCCTTTCTATTAGAAAATATATATTTGATTGAAAGAAAACTAAGCATCCAAAATTTTGAAACATACTAATACGTGGGTCAACTCAAAGTTCAAGTAGATATTGAATTTTTTGATAAATACACCAAAATAATTCTTAAAAATCTAAAGACAAAGAAATGTTTTAAATAATTTAATGACTGTAGATTTCTCCTATGTGTTAGATATTGAGGTAGGCACTTTCATATACAATATATACTTTCATTCTCCCAACAAGCATATGGGATAAGGATTATTATCCTCCTTTTACAAATGAGAAAACTAAGGCGCAGTTTTTTGCCCAAGGACACTTTTTTATATAAGATATGATTAGAAATCCAATTCAAATTTTCTGATCCCCAGTTCAATTTTCTTGCTTTCACTGTACCACTGTCACTTTCAAACTCAAGCACTCTAAATCTTAGCTCTTCTAAGGTGTGTCAACCTATTTCTCTGGGAGAGGCAATAGCTGTGAGAGAAGAAAACTCTTCATGTTACCAAAAATAACTACTCTACTTAATCTGATGTGATTACCAAGTCCCATTTAAATGCTTTGGTTCATGCTGTCTACTTCCTGAGAAAACTTGCTTACCTTCAGATATTATAACCATTTCTATAAGAACGAACTCAAGAATCACCTCCTCCAAGAAAGTTTCCCTGATTAAATGACCTGCTCTCCTCCTCCTAAGCCAACATCCTTCTTTATCACCTCACTGCTTATACAGTATCTACTTTGGACTACATTATCACATACACCTCTTTGTTTTCCAGTCATATGTCTGGAACTACATTTTTTCTTTCAATGACTATAAGCATTTTCAGGGTCAATGGTAAGCAAACAGACAAGGTCTGTGTTACCAAAGCTGCATTACATTGTTTGCAACTTTAACAAAGGTAAAAATAACACAGAGAGTAAGGATGTGATGTTCCAGGACAAGGATTCCTTCCCTACAAGGTCTCAGAAGAAAGCCTGCAAACTTGACAACATTTTTTAGGGAGAAAAAAATCCCTTCTATTATGTCTTCCAGCTGAGACGCTCAACCTCATGCCTTTGAGAAGATATATGAGGGGGTGAGGGACCAAGGTGGAAGGAAGATCTAAAATCTCTCAGGGGTTTCCCACATACTGACATGAAATCTTTACACATGAGTCCAGACATCTCTTTTTGTGTCCCATCTACAAGAAAACTATACTTCAGCCACAATTGCTACAATCAAGCACCTCCATCAACCTCCTTGCACACAACCACCTTCATTAATGAAGTACTGAGACTTTTTATGTAACTTGTATTTATGTAATATTTGTAGGTCATATTCCTAAGAATAAAAGAGAGCCTATGGTCTTCTATTTTGACTTTCCGGATGCTTGGAGATCTTTGCTACAAACATGTTTGGATTTAAATGGTATAATATAAATATTAAAATACAATACCTCAGGTATTGCTATCAGGAAAGAATTTTCCAAAATAATATTAGAAAGCTACATTTAAGTATCAACTCTTTATTCTGTCTTTCATGTTTCAATACAAGTAATCTGCTCTTAGAGGATTATTTATAAACAAACCAAATTTAAATGTACTAAAAGCATTCCCTAGTTGAAGAAATTCTGCAGTCTGTCCCTTAAAAAAAGACCCTTTTGTAATGAAGACTTTATAAATTCATAATTTTATAACTTTTTTCTCAAATCAAAACAAACTAAACACAACCACATTACACAGAATTACATATTTCTTATTTTTCCATGGCTTAGGTGCATTTTATTAGTTTTCTTTAGAACTGTTTATTTCTCCCCAAAATATACTTTAAGGTTTTTCAGTTCAAAATGAGCCAAAAAACTAGATATTGCCAAATTTCTAAGTGCCATAAATGTGTTCTAAGAAACATTTGACTGCCTCTAAAATGTAATAACATTACAAATGAAAAAAATATATTTTTCCACAGATCATAGATATAATAATATTCAATATTCAGTATTCAATAACAGAAATAAACCATGACCATTTTTAATTAAACAGGCATTTCTAAGCACCCGTGTACGATGTACTGCAGCTCAAACTGTGCACATGGAATTTGACCGCAAAGACTTAATCTGCATAATTAAAGACCTAAAAGGTAGTTCTTATGTTTCATCTGGTCCCTTTCCCAGTACTCTTAACAAGCATATTATAGTCATTCCCTACACAGTTGTTATCAAAAAAAGAGGTAACGAATATTTTACATTAGTCATACTTTCAATAGAGGACAGACTGCATACCCTTACTCTTCCTTCCCCAACCTGTTTTGCAAAACTAGCATGATCTTAATAATTTCATTGCAAAACAAGTTCTGCAAGCACAGAAACTGACCATACTCTCTCAGTGTTATCAGTTTAGATGCCTGATGGGATGCAGAAACCCTAACAAGCAATTCACCCATGTTCCTCCACAATCTTGCTCTCCTTGGAATCCTAAAAAGTGAAAAAATTGTTTAAAATGGTTATTTTAAAAAATCTAAGAGACACTAATTTGAGGCTGAGTTTCAAAGGAAGTTAACAATACTACCATACACAGAACAGCCTAATATTACTCAGATGTCATTTTAGTCTTCCAGCATCAGAAAAGTAAAAACTCCATTAAATTACGTATTTAATGAAATATGCTTATATTATCAGTTAGGTAAGTTTGAGTAGGAACCCAAGTTACAACATCTATTATTTCACATCGCATCTAGATAAAATGAAATTAGGTGTGTTCCCAAGCGCAGATGTCTCCCGAAGAGTGTTAAATGGCTTTTGTGAATGGAAAATATGCATATACAGTTGCTTCGTCTCAGCCGGTCTGGAGTGGGTGTCTCAATGAACCAAAAGCACACCCCACATGCGAAGCTCCTTGGAACCTGATTCCACTCATGAGAATGGGCTTTGAAACAAACTTTAAATTAAAAGTACAGCAAAGGCTTCGCGCTTCTCTTTTGTTACAAGAAGGCCACAGGTACCGGGGTTCAGAGGAACAACACTGTGTCATCCCGCTCTGCAAGGGCGGGTGCAGTCTGCGGCGCGCGGCACAGCCTCCGCCCGGGCTGTCACAGGAAAACCGGAGCCTTGCCTTAACCGCAACAAAGTGACAGCACCAGCTCCCCTGGGCGCGGGGGCTCCCGGAGAGACCCGACTGTCCGCCCAAACTTCGGGAGGAGGCAGACATTCCGGGCGGCTAAAATGTTTCTACCTCCCCCCAGCCTCTGCCGCGGCTTTGTATGGTTGCAGACACACTGTGGTGGGCCCCAAAACACTCCACCGTCGCCAGCCTTCGGAATACCCCGCTACGAAAGGGGACAAAGGAGCCAAAGAGAAACTCCTCGGCGCGGACTGCCCGAAGTCCCCGCCGGCCCAAGCTCAGAACAAGGAGGACAAGGAGGTGCAGACGCCGTAGGGGCGCAACCCACCGCCCCCTAACTCAGAAACGCACGCAACACTCACCGATGTGGAGCCCCCGACTGGCGGGCTCCGGGGACCGTTTCTCCTGGGGCCCTGCACACGTCCGGTCCGACCTCAAGTTCTCCCCGCCGCCGTCGCCGGCGGCAGGAGGGAAGAGAGCCCTGAGGGCTTTGTCTCACGGCGGAGGCGCTGCAGGCTCGACCCTCCAGGGGGCCGAAAACTCCGGCCCGCAGTCCACAGGCGGGGGCAGGCCCCCACCGTCCCTCTGTCTGCGGGGTACTGGTGGCGGCGGCCACCGGGGCACAAGCTAACGCTGCAGCCGTTGAGGTAGCCGCTACCACTACCGCCCGGCCCGGAGCACGTCGCGGCCTAATGTTGTCATCGCCCTTGTCGCCGCCTCTCTGGGCATCCGGAGCCTGGGCGATCCTTCACATTCGAGCGCCCTCCCCTCCCGTTCCCGCCCCAAGGCGCGCGGGCTCAGGCCACACCCCTTCTCGTCACGTGACGGGGAGCGGAGGTGGCAGCTTACGGGCCTCTCCTGGCTGGCCGGCGGCAACCGCGCCCCAGCGACTGGCAGCGCCTTGTTCTGCTAGGCTTATCGCCGCGGCGGAGCCTCTGCACACCCGAGAGCGGCCGCGGGGTGCGCGCCCACCGCCTCCCGCCCACGCCTGAGACGTGCTGAGGCGAGGCCTTCCGGACCGGTCGTACAGGCTCCTGCCCAATCTGAGGCGACTACACGGTGGAGCTCCCAGCTCAGGGTTCCGGAGCCCACGCTCCCTCTGTGGCCGGAGAGTGAGACCTGCCTCCCCACCCTTGGGCTTGGCTCAAGTTTTAACCAAACGGAGGGGGAAAAAAAGTCTCATGGTGTCTGGCTTGAAAAGCAGTAACTGCATGTTCCAATTTCTAGTAGCACGTTAGTTATGGCATTTAATTTACTGTTTTGCATTAGGGGTTTTTATTTTTAAGGACAGGATGGTACATTTCAATAAGACTAGGAGGAAAATAGCCCTAGCAAACCTTTTTTTGTTGTTGTTTCTAGTCTTGTTTCAGGATCCTTCGTGGCAGATTTACAGACGTTGTTTTACAGACATTAAGTTTTACAGTGTGCTAGGTTGGTGGCAGTTTGAAATTTGGCAGTCCGTCCCATTTTTATGATAAATGTTAATTCTTGATTTAAGTACCTTAATTTTGGACATAATCTTTTGCCTTTTTTTAAACCATTTTTGGAGCAACTGTGCCCCTGAACCCTGTTGATGAGAGGAATCAAGTAAAATGCTGAAGAAAGTAACAAAACAGAAATAATGTAGAAAAGCAGAAAGTTCATGATCAAACTCTAACAAGAAAACACATGAGAAAGCTTTCTGTAATATTAAACTCCACTTGTAACATGTTTCCTTCCAGGCCATAACCAAGGCTCTTTTCTTAGGCAGTTTTCATCTCACTACATTTTCTCAACAAGGTGTCAAAAAATGTTCTGATCAACTGGATACTTTGAAATGAATAAGCAATAGAGTTTGGCCTATGTCATCCTTATTATGAATATATTTCATAGAAACTGTTAGAAGAAAATGGAGTTTGAGACTCACCATTATTTCGTGTTACCCAAGAAAGAAAAGAAATACTATCAATTGAACTATGCCATGCCATTGATTTTTAAAAGACCCATCTTGAATTTAGAGATGTTAAAATGTGAAAGTCTTAGAATCTATGAGATATTGTGATGAATTGGTGTTCCAATGAGGAAAAGATTCTACAAACTCTGGAAGTCTGAGAGATAGTGCTTGTGGTTCAAATGAATGGGAGGGAAGTTTATTCTTTGTCATTATTTCAACAAAGCTAGTAACTTTGCAGTTTGTCAACAGACTGAAACCTGTCTATTTTCCAGGGCAGTTTTGTTTCAAACTGACTCAGAAATCAATTTTATTTTTTAAAATGTATTGATTTTAGAGAGATAGAAGAAGAAGGAGAAAGAGAGAGAGAGACATCTAATTGTTGCTCCACTTGGTTATGAATTCATTTATTGGTTCTTGCATGTGCCCTGACGGGGGATCTAGCCCACAGCCTTGGCATATCAGGACAATGCTCTAACCAACTGAGCTACCCAGCCAGGACAATTTTATGTTTTAATGGAATAGAATAATATATAAAATATTATAGTGCTTATCTACTAAGGGCAAGTATTGCTTTATGGAACTTTTGTCTTAGGGAGGGGAAGAGTGGGTTGTATGTTGTGATTTAAACTCTATTTCCTATTGCAAGTTGCAATCAAATAAATTTGATAAAGAATGTTCCTAGAGCATAGATAACATGAAATATACCATCTGGGCTCTGCTTTCTGGTACTTTTCCTTTACTTTGTTACTGAGACGAAAGATTAGAAGTAGGAGGCAAATTGCCTTGTCTAATCCTCTCCCGCCTTAACCCCACATTCTTATATTGGCTGTTGAAAATGAATGGCCATTATTGTAATGGAAAGTACTGTGGTGGAAGCAAAGGGGTCTAGATTATAGATTTAGGTCATTAGATGTATGACTAGATAAATTATTTCCTGCATTTCAAGTTATTTTTTTTCTTGGACTTCATGCTTTTTAAGGAATGATAACCTTTTTCTCCAATTGATGATGATTTGAAACAAATCATCATGGTATACATAGGATTATTCAAATTCTTGTCAAAATAGCTGCAACTCCTTTCACCACACTCAAGAAATCAGAATGTAAGTAAGTGAAAGCGAAGATATTATAGGGAAATATATGTAAGTATATCTTTCACAATCTGTAACTGAGAAATTTCCGGTAACAACCATTTGCTATGTTAAGACTACCTTGCCAATTTGTTACTGCTAAAGTGATTTTAAGAATAACATTTTAGCTCTGGCTGGTATGGCTCAGTGGATTGGCTGCAGGCCTGTGAATCAAAGGGTCACTCATTCAGTTCCCAGACAGGCCACATGCCTGGGTTGCAGACCAAGTCCCCAGTAGGGGGTGCGTGAGAGGCAGCCACACATTTATGTTTCTCTTCTTGTCTTTCTCCCTCCTTTCCCTCTCTCCAAAAATAAATAAATAAGATCTCTTTAAAAAAGAATAACATTTTACAATAAAACTTTTTAAATATCCAATTTTTAAAATATTTATTATTTATTTTATGGAGAGGGGAAGGGAGGGAGAAAGAGAAAAATTGATCAGTTGCCTTCTCATACAGACCAGGGACTGAACCCGCAACCCAGGCATGTGCCCTGACAGGGAATCAAACCAGCAACCTTTTCCTTTGCAGGACGATGCTCAACCAACTGAGGCATACTGGTCAGGTCTAACTATCCAATTTTAACTCTAATAAAAATTCATCTCTTTTGCCTAGTATTTAATTATTCATTTCTAAGAATGAGAAGGGTTTTTTCCCAAGTCAGTTTAAGCACTGGCAGTCAGGATAATCTTTCCCATGGAATGTATTTCAACCCTGACCTAGAATGAGAGATTTGGCTTGAGGTTTTTTCTTTTTTTTAAGCCTCATAAGAATCCATGGAGATGC
>PVIA01013440.1:0-32127 GCA_004024845.1 Tonatia bakeri | reverse complement strand
TCGCTGATCCTATCTTCTGCTTCATCAATCCTGCTTTTCATTCCTTCTACTGTGTTCTTCAGTTCAGAAATTGTATTCTTCATTTCCTCTTGGCCTTTGTTGATAGTTTCTATTTCCTTTTTCATATTGATATAGTTTGCAGTGAGCTCAGTGTAGCTTCCCTCTAGTTTCTGGTAGCTCATTGTGAGCTCATTGAACTCCCTTATAATCCGTGTTTTGAACTCAATATCTGATAGTTGAGTTGCCTCTACTTCATTTAGCATTCCTTCTGAGGCTTCCTCCTTTCCCTTCATTTGCAGATTGTTTCTTTGTCTTCACATTGTTCCTGAGACTCTTCTTGTTAACCTCTGTTTCTTAACTTGATCTGTTCTGGTTCGTTGTGTTTATGGTGTGAACTTCTGTGGTAGAATACCTGTGAGGATCAGTGGTGTAGTCTCTTTTGGGTATCCTGGTGTTCACAGCTTCCCCCTACTCTTTTTTGTGATCAGTTGGAGGAGTAAGGCAAAATGAGTTAAGACAGCAAACCAGTATTCTATGATATGTACAGTAGCAGCCAGTAGAGAAGAGATGGGAGATCCTTTGGCTATATATAGTGTAAACTGTGATCTTCTGCTTCACTATCCATGTTTTAAAAAGTATGGAAAGGAGATAAGACTGTTAGTGGAGAGGAAAGTGTTGTTAGTTGGATCTAGAAAGCTATGAGGCTGCGAGAGGTCAGAATCTGAGGTAAGGTGGGAATAAAGAATAGTAAATAGGAGTAGTGTGTAAAAGAATAGAGATAACCTCTACATTAATAGAGTTTAGGAAATTGCGAAGTGAGCCAAGATCTGTGAGGGGTGTTAAGTTGTATTTACAAGTGTATGGAATAAGTCTTATTTACAGTAATATTGAAGCAACAATCTTGTGGCAGATTCTATGAGATCTAGACAACAAGAATAAGGAGCATAGAATCTTGAGTGGTGTACCAATGGGACCCAAGTGAGGGACAGTAAATTATCAACACAGTGTGAATGAGATCATAGGGGGAACCTATCAAACGACAGTATAACCAGCCAAGCAAAGAAGATTATACAGAAAGAAATAAAAAATACCAAAATACAATTGAAATAAAAAATGTCAGAAAAGAGAGAAAAAGATAATATAAATTTGCAGGGAAAAACAAACAGCAACAACAAAAAAACAGAAGATGTATTGCAGGAGAGATAGATTTGGAGCAGAAGTAATAGCACTAAGATGGATGGAAGAGAATCATAAGGAATTGAGAGATATAAAAATAATAAGAGTTAAAAAAATAAAACGTAGCTTAATAAACAAAAACAAGATACAATCAAACAATCAAACAACAGCAGCAGGATAAGGGAAAAAATGAAAAAAAGAAAACACACACACAGAAAAAGATAAAAACAAAGAAACAACAAAACAACAAAACAACAACAAAAGCAAATTTAAAAAAAAAACAAAACCTCTTGTTGGTTTCTGACTGGCCAAACCTGTCTTTCTGCTCCTGCCAGCTCAAGCAGGCTGAGGAGAGGTTAGACTGCCTTTCACCCTTCTGAGACAGAACTCAGTCAGACTCAGGGCTGGCCACCAGCTTTTCCCAGAAATGATTGTTGTCTCTATCTGGGCTCAGGGCGCAAGCTCCAGAGATGGCAAGGGGTTGTGTCCCTCCCCCAGCTTCGCCACCACAGGCTCTATGCTCAGCAAAGCACCCGCCTCTTCCGGGTTCACGGTGCCTGGACCGGGACTTCGAGGAGTGCTGTACTTCCCCTCTGTGGGCTCTACGTTGGTGGGAAGCACCGTCTCTCCTCTGGTTTCCTGATGGACCCTCGGGGGTTTGGGAGGGGTCACGCACTTCCCTTTGCCCCCGCTGCAGGCCCCAGGAACCTATGAAGCGCTGTGTCTTTTCTGGATTCTCTGTTTGAGAGTCAGGTATCCCGGCAGGGCGCGTGCCCGCTCCAAATCACCCCAACTGTGGAAGCCCTTCCCTTGTTCATGGCCCTGGGGTCTCAGTCTTCCCCAAAACCACACACTCCTCAGGTTGGGGGCGTGGGCACCCACAGCAAGGCCTCCCTTGGTCCAGCAGACTAGGGTACTCACTCTTTCCCGGAAAGTTCGTGGGTGCCCACAACTCCTGTGCTTCTGCTTCCCAAACCTTGTCTGGGGATGGGACGGAGCTGCGACTCCACTCTCCCGGGTGCCCGGAGACAGACCCAGGAGTGCCTATCACAGGTCCCTTATGATCCCGAAGCCGTCCTCTTACCGTCTGTTTATTCAATATCTGGATAACTTCTGATGTCCTATTTTCATAAATGTTGCGATATCGGTGGTCTCCTGCTGTTTCTCCTCAGATCGGCCAAATTCTCCCTCGTGCACTAGAGAAGGGGATCACGATTCCTCCTGCAAGGCTGCTGTCTTCCTCCCTGATAATCTGCAGTTTTGAAAATGGTTGTAAACACGCCTCTATACAATTTTCTGTTATCTTCTGTCAAAAATTATACCATAAGCTTTTCATAAACACAATTTTAATGATTATTTAATATTCCATTGTATGTACTGTGGTTGCCTTAACCCTTCCCTTATTGATGGAAACTAGGCTATAACTAATTAGTATAAATTATGCTATAATTAGACATCTTTCTTCATAAAGCTTTTTCAGTACTAGGCAAAAAGTAGAAACTGTCATATGTCAAAGCCTACAACACTAACTACCAAGCTTGAATTACTCCTATTTTGCTACAGATTTTGGCACCTAGATCACTTTACTTTTCCCCTACAAATCAACTTGGGTGCCATCAGCATTTGCATGAATGAACCATTTAATATCGTGACATATTTATTCTTCGATCTCATCTTTAATGACCTTGACCTCCATTGCACTTCTGCTATCTCATCCCATGGCCATATTATGAAGACCAGAACTGATTTACCTATAAAATAATTACATTTAAACACTCCATTTTTGCTTTTTTTCCCATTGTACCCATTGTACAGAATCTTTAGCCTTATAAATCTACTCAGTCTCTGATCCTGTCCATTTCCCCCCACACTTGTTTTGTCTTCACTGTGACCCCTCTAGGATGGAGTTCATGGCTTATCACTCTCTTACCAATTTGTCTGAGTCTTTACCATGTGGCCTTTCACCCCACCCATGTAGCAAAGCTTCAATGTTAGGTCATTTCAATTAGCCACCTTTTGCACTCCCTTACTTTCCATTTCTTCCGCTACCCACTGTAATCTGGATTCTATTCCCACTGCTTCCTGAGATTACTACTGGTTACATCACACGCAAATCCTCTTTACTAAATCTAGTGGGTGTTTTTTTTCTTTAATACTTAAATATCTCTTCACTTTGTTTCCATGGTCCCACATTTTCAAATTTTTCTTCCATGTCTCTGATTGTTCTTTGATGCCTTTTTTTGGATACTCTTTCTCTACCATTTCTTTAATTATCAATTCTCCCTATGGTCTGTCCTCAGCCCTGTTCTCTTTTCCTTCCCTCCTCTCTCCACTTCATTCTTGTCCTTTTTTCTTAACTTTTCTTGTCTTCTTTCTTTTTGGGAAATCTTGTTCTTTCCTGTGTTGGTGGTCTATGAATTTCCATCTCTATTCAAAATATATCCACCTGCTCCCTGATTTTTTTTTATGAATGACCCATTGGTCTTTCATGCTCAGTGTGTTAAAAACTTTTCAGATCTCTTTCTGCTTCTGTGTTCCCTAACAGTAAATAGCACAACCATGCACTCAGCTATCCAAGCCATACATTTAAAGAGAGGTCCTTTTTTTCCCCTCATTTTCTATAGTCTGACAAAAATTAGCTCACATCAAAATTACCTACCACATCTTTTAGATTCTGACTCTGAACTAAACTTGGATACATATGGTTCTCTACAACTCCATTATCTCTTTCAGATATACTTCTTAATCTTTGACCTAAATGGCTGTGACCACTTCCTAACTAGTCTCCTTGCTTCTGGTCTTGCATTCATCCCTCCATCCTTGCCTTTCCAATATTCCCTCCATCCATTGCAAACACATGCTTATCCATTCTTCACCTGTAGTGATAGTTTTTAACATGACACTGTCACTATTCTGATCAAATCCCTCTTTGGCTCTCCCTTGCCTTTTGGATAAAGTACAGGTTGTACTTTATCCAAAGTGGCTTCCAAGGTTCTGCGTGATTCATTCCTGCTAATTTCTCTGACTTCACCCTGAACCTCTTCCCTTGTTGAAGTGAACATTTTAGCCATTTTAATTTTCTTGATAAGAGTTTTCCAAATTTATCATCTTTTGTCTCTCCTAGGTCTTTTTATATTCCTCTCTCTTTTCCCCTTCCAAGCGTTCCTTCTCTACACTGTCCATGTCACCTTCTACTTGTTTTGGTTGTCTTGTGAGTCCGCTTATGTATAACATCTTACAACCCTACCTGCTTGACCCTTTAAGTTTGGGTTTGAAGCCTCCTCTGTTCTCCCATAGCACTCAGCACTCATTACAGACTTCATTATAGCATTTGACCCACACTGTTGTGTCTGTCCTGCTCACTAGATTGGGCACTTTCAGAGACAAAAAAACAAAACAAAACAAAAACAAAAAACCCCTGTGTTTTCAAATATATACTCACAGTTCTCACAAAATTCTTCCTACATAGTAGGTACACACTATTTTTATGCATGAATGAATTATTGAAAAAAATGAATGAAATGCTGTCTCCTCCCCTTGATTCTGTAACTCTTCTCTATATTTGCCAGTCTTGATGCAGTAGGTTTCAGAAAGCTTCTCTCACTCATTGTTAAAGAGTAGATTTTGAAACCTGAGGATGTGCCAGCTATCATTATGTATCATAACTGTCAAAAAATATCCCTGCATCCATTCAGGTGTTTCTGTAGGAAGAAAAAATCTTCTGAGAGACAGAAACCCAATCATTCTTTGATAAGTGTTTTTCCCCCAGGGATCAGTAGCAACTCTCCTCCCAGTTCTAGACTGAATTTGAGAAGGAAGAAGTCCATGTGCTACAGAAACCACTATTACCAGGGAGGCTCCATGGTGCAGTAGAACTAGACTTTAGGTTTGAAGTTAATGTGTTTGGGTTTGAATCCTCATTTGGCCATTTTCTTTTGAGCCACTCTCAAACACAATAACACGGGAGAGAATGCTATCTACCACAAGAATTATTGTGAGGGTTAAATGAGGTCATAGAAGTGAACTTTTTTTCTTGTAAATAAATGAATCTGAAAACATAAAAGTTCTCATTTATATTCCCAAAGGAGTTGACTATCTTTAGTCTATGACTAAAGCACATCTCCATGGGGAATGGTTCAGGGAAATACAATAATTACTCCAAAATTGTCCCTCACCAGAAATTTGTGGCCTTTGTCTCATGGGTTCCCAGCCTGGATGATACAAATGGGTGCATTTGTCGTTGCCTGGATCTGGTTTAAAAGAGTGAGCACACTTCCTCCTCACATCAGGGTTGAGTCTGTGGCTTTTCTTTCTTTCTCAGCTCTAAGCCTTTTAGAGAAAAAATGAAATATTAGTTCCTACGTTGGAGCTCACAGTATTTGAATTTATCACTGCTGATCTAGGTGAGGATAGTACTTGTAGGCTCCACTCAGTAGTGTGTGTGTGTGTGTTTATGATTTGTGCAGGGCACTTTATACAGTTTTGTTGTGTCATCTTGAATAACTTAGGTGGATATAATAATTATAATTCCTTGGAGTTTGTACTTTCCTCTCTAGGAAAATGTTCTCTTTCACAGTTTTGCAGAGTATCTGACTTGTATCAGATATATAGCTTGTGACCAAGCTGTGAGCACAACCTTCCAGGCTAAAAGAAGTCTGTATTTTTTCCCCATAAATGACTGTAAATATGCCTGTATATTATTTTCTATTGTGTTCTTTTAAATATTATAACATAAGCTTTTCATGAACTCATTTTATTGAATATGTGATATTATTTCCAATGCATGTGTATAGTAGTTGCCTTAACCTTTCCCTTATTGGCTGAAACTAAGCAGTTCATCGAAAACGTTGACCAGGGTCTGATTTGCAGTTTTCCTGAAGCCTTGAGAAACTCACTTTATGAGCAGCTGTCTTTGTAAACTCAGTAGCTGGTATCCTTGTTTCTCTATTTACTTTTGATCATCTGATTAAGGACTGAGACAATACATCTATTCAAAGGCTTTTGGGGAATTACAAATCCTACCTCCTTCTCTTTAATAAGTAGCACGTGTCTTATTTTGGTCAAATCATGATCTGCTAGAGAAAATGTGGTATGGTAGTTAGAAACACAGGTTTGAAATCTGATAAATCTGGTATTGAATGACCTGTCCATATTTTTCATGCTGAATGTTTTAGGCAAATTACTAATACTCTGAGAGTCCTAGCTTCCAACTGATTAAATAAAAATAATGCCTTTTTTTGTGGTCCTGTTAGGCTAATATGATATGAATTATATATCATAACAGTTGGCCTGTATTCCACAATAAATATGAGATTAATGATTTGTTTTTATTAACATCGTTATTGTTGTCATTATTTTTGATATTGCCATCTAGACACATATCTTGAAACCATAGATTTTCATTCATTCTCAAACTTTATTTCCTAAAATTCTAGAGTGTTTCCAGGCAACAAATACTGTCTCACTTGAGGATATAGCCTATAAAATTGCATAGTATAGTGGGAAGAGTTTAGTCTTTGAAGCCAGTCAGACCTGGTATCAAATCCCAGATTCACCATACACTGGGCAAGTTTCATCACTGAGCCCCAATTTTCTTCTTCCTAACATAAGAATTAGAATGCTTATGTTGAAAGATTATAGGAAGAAGTGAGAAATATTTGGAAAGTACCTGGAGTAAAATCAGATTTTATTAACAGTTTGACTATTTCTAACCCTACTTCAGCCATCTTAGCCAAATTGGAAAGAGTAAATTTGATTTCAGTGTCTGTAGCCTCTGCCTTCACTCTGCCTGTAACCCCCACCCCTCACCCCCACCCCTCCGCACTTTGCGGAGGTCATTGTCCTTGTCCGGCCTGACCCCCAGAATATATGGCTTCTAGCCATTTCACCTAAGTGAGAGTGGTGAACAAAGGACTGTGACTCCCAGAAATACTCACCTTTAAATTGAATCTGTAGTTGGGATCTAAAACCTTTTTGCTCGTGATGAAAGAATTTAAGGTACTAGAAGGCTATTGAGAGAGGTGTTTTGGGTAAGGTCACCTGGAAGGCTCAGTTTTCTGGAAGTCACACTACACAGGCGTGTAGTTCTGCATGTCCCTGAGAAGAGCTGACCCATAGAGTCTGAAAAATCTCAAGAAATTTAAGAGTGTTCCATCACTCATTTCCCACAATCCATGAAGGTTGTGGGGTCAGGTTTGGGTTCGAGGTGCTGGAATCTGCAGAAAGCCTTCTCTGCCTCTAGGACTAAGTAGCAGACTATCTTCACTTGTTTCTGAAAGACCTCATGATTAAGCATTCATTGATATTCTGATTTGATAACTGGTTCCAGATACTGCAGGGAGCCAGCCCGTGGCTGCTTTGCTGTAGTCACTGAAAGCTATCATTTGACTGACTTTTTACTTACTGGACTAAATTGGTTCATGACTACATTCTTCCTTTCACTCAGGTCGGGGTGGGGGAACCAGGTTGGCTGTATATCATTACCTTCTGAATCCAGTTGACAAAGTGGTCATGAGACCTCTGGACACTAGCTTCTTGCTCCTGCTTCTTTTCCTCAAGTTGGATAGTGTATGTTTAGGTGGGAATGAAACAGAAGCAGTCTTCATCCCTTCTTTAAATAGGAGAGAATTACCAGGGCATGGGTTCTGTGCTTCCTTAGAGCATCTTTATGACAATAATTTTCTTAGACTTGACCCGCTGGCCTAGGAGCAGAAGATTTGGCCTTTGGCATTGACAGCTTTCCCATTGGCTACAGAGGTTGGTCAAAGTAGTTCCATTAAACTTTAGTGGTGAAAGTTTTATAAACTGTTGGTGGGAAAGCATAGGATTAAAGGAATGTTGGAAATGGATAAGAAAAAAAATAGACATACTGCTTTCCTAACATTGATTATTATGAAGTCATTCTTTTAAAGATGTAAATATTACCAAGCTGTACAGAGCATTAAACTGATGACATTTTTCATGAATTGCCTTTACCTATGCAGATTTGTCCTGTGTTTGAACTCACCTCACCCTCCGCCCTCCATCTCACCCTTCTCACCCAATAATAACATTTTCTGGAGAATGTGACCTTAGAAGTGTTTCTTTTTTTTTTAGAACAATATCTTGATTATTTAGTGTTTAAAAAATATATATGACCACAGGTACCCACACTCAGATTGAACAAATATTGGCGTGTTGCCACATTTGTTTCTGACAGTTAAAACAAGCAACCCAGAACGTTACAGACACAGCCAAAGCTCCATCTACCATTCCTACTTCCCTGCTCTTTCTCGGTATGGTTAATTGCTATCACAGAGTTTTTTAATACCTTTTAATACTTTTTATGTGTTTTATACTTTTATCACATACATATATAACATAAATAATATAATGTTGTTGAGTGCTTTGATATGATATATTGTAAATATAATTTTTCATCTATTTTAACCCAGAATTTATTTTTAAAGATCTGTCCATATGGACACTGTGGTATAGAGTCCATTCAGTGTTATTGCTGGATAGGATTGGTTGCAGGAATAAACTAACCTCAGTTTATTAGTTTATTGACTAGTGGGCAATTAGTTGTTTTAGTTCTTAACTATTACAAAGTTGCAAATATTAATGTGATCTTTTTCTTCGTGAAGAAATGTGAGCATCTTTCTACAGCATATATGGGGAAAAATAGTACATCAAAGAGAATATAAATCTTCAACTTTATAAGATATATTCAAAATTAGAAGAACTACCATAAATATTTAACAACAATGTCTGAAGAGTTTCTTTTCTTCACATGCTTGTCATTGCATGATGTTCTCATATATATTTAAAAAATGTTATCAGTGGTATTTCATTGTTTTCATTTGCATCTCTCATCACTTGGAAAGTAAATCCTCTTTTGATACATTTACTGGCTATTTTGACTTCATTTTCCTCCGGATTTCTAGCTCATATATTAATTGCGTTTTTTGCCTTTTCCTTACTAATTTGAAGGAATTCTGTATGTACCCTGAGTGCCGATCTTTTGCTCACTCAGGCCGGTACATATTCTCCCATCCACAGCTTGTCTCTCTGTGGCTTTCCTACAGTAGTGGTAGTGGTTGTATTAAAGAAACACTATCTTAATGCAGTCACATTTATATTTATGTTGTATGCTTTGGGGGTCTTGATTAAGACGTGCTACTACCCTAAGATTGTAACAATCTACAAATATTTTTCTAATGATTCTGAAATTTGCTTCTCACATTTAGGTTTTTATTACATCTGAGATTGTTAGGTGTGCAGTGTAAAGTAGTGATGGGATGTTGTTTTCCCCTTGTGGAAAGATGGCTGCCTCAGCTCCATTGATGGGAGAGCCTGTATTGCTTTCACTGATTTATAATGTCAGTCAGGTGGTTGTGAAGTGTTCATTCTAGATGTGCCTTGTTTCTAGGCTCTCTGTTTTCTGCCACTGTTTTATTGGTATATCTTTGTAAAAATACATCATTGTTATAATCAGTATAGCTTTATAGGAGTAAGCTTTGACATGTTATAATGAATTCCTGCCTTTTAAAAACTACATACATAGATATTTCAATAGTTAATCTAAGTTAGAAAATAGATCTCTGAGAGGCTATTTTAGAGACATTGAAAAGATTAGAATTCCTTTCTAAAATTACTTTTGGCTTTTAGGTTGCACTTCTTTGAATGTGATGCCATGTGACAACTAAGTAACATGGTGTCCCAAGAGTATTAGGCTTAAACGGGGCCTTGAATAAGGCTTGATACAAGTTTCTTCAGAGAGCTGCCATGATGAATTTAATTGGATGTGACATTTTTTATTTGATCAACAAATTTATACTGTGTATGTATTAATCGTCTGTGATAGATTCTGGGTCCATAACCAATGAACAAATTAGAAATAATTATGGGTTATGTAGACAAGCAGGGGATACAGAGTTAAACAGATCATGACATGCAAAATTGTGAAGGCCAGTGAGATTCTGATGTCAAATTTGCTTTGTCTCCAGAGGACAAACTCTGGAGTCTAAATGTTTGGGTCCAAATCACAGCTTCTCCTTTTCTTATTGCTGTGACCATGGGACTGTCAGCATCAGCTCTCTTGTTCAAACAGTGGAAATAATAGCAGCACTTACCTCATTCATATATTTAAGATTGTTGAGTCAGTTACTGCATGTAAACTCTTAAAACAGTGCACAAGGACAATGTTTAACAAACATTAACTATTAGTACTATTATTTACAGAGAATGGGACCACACTGAGAAAGTGGCTGTATGTTCTATCCTATACTTGTTCTGCATTCATTCAGCAAAATATACATCAAATGTAAGAAAATAAGGATGAAGATATTTCCTGAATCAAAAGAACATTTCTATTATGCTATGTCACGATAGTCATTTTTTTTATTCTGAGAAACTTCACCTTTCCCTTCAACTTTCTCCACCAGTCCCCTCCTGTTAGTGTGCCAGCATGAGGCCTGAGAACCAGAGCAGCATGTCTGAGTTCCTCCTCCTGGGGCTCCCCATCAGGCCAGAGCAGCAGGGCATGTTCTTCGCCCTGTTCCTGGGCATGTACCTGACCACGGTGCTGGGCAACCTGCTCATCATCCTGCTCATCAGGCTGGACTCCCGCCTGCACACGCCCATGTACTTCTTCCTCAGCCACTTGGCCTTCACTGATGTCTCTTTTTCATCTGTCACTGTCCCAAAGATGCTGATGAACATGCTAATCCAGCACCTCTCTATTCCCTATGAAGGCTGCATTTCACAGGTGTATTTTTTCATATTTTTTGCGGACCTGGACAGTTTCTTGATCACTTCAATGGCTTATGACAGGTATGTGGCCATCTGTCACCCACTGCAGTACACCACCATCATGAGTCAGCGCATTTGCGTCATGCTGGTGGCTGGGTGCTGGGTCATTGCGTGTACCTGTGCTGTTTTGCATACTGTCCTCCTAGCCCGGCTGTCCTTCTGTGCTGAGCATACCATCCCCCACTTCTTCTGTGACCTTGATGCCCTGCTCAAATTGTCCTGCTCAGACACTTCCCTCAACCAGATGGTAATCTTTACTGTGGGATTAACAGCTATTATGCTTCCACTCTTATGCATCTTGGTTTCTTATGGCCGTATTGGGGTGAGCATCCTCCGGGGTCCCTCTGCCAGTAACATCTGTAAGGCCTTGTCCACATGTGGATCTCATCTCTCAGTAGTGACCCTCTATTATGGGGCAATTATCGGTCTATATTTTCTTCCTTCGCCCAACAACTCCAATGACAATAACGTAATTGCTTCATTGATGTACACAGTGGTAGCTCCCATGCTGAACCCCTTCATTTATAGCCTGAGAAATAAAGGCATGAAAGGGGCCTTGAGAAAACTCTTGAATAAGAAAACATATTCTTCCAACTGATACTTGCCATGTAAATACAAATTATTAAAAATAAGCTCACTTGTCTTCCTTCGTACATCTGTCACTCACAACCTTGGATGACATTCTTGGACCTGTTAGGGAGATGAGTAAAACAGGATGTGCTTTATAGGACTTAATTTGCTCTTTTCTCAGATGATGGGGAGTGTAAAAGACTTTGAGGATGCTGTGTTACTTTTACTGGTGTCATTAAACAGAAGCTGCCAGAACTGGTCCTTCTTCCAATTTTTAAGTTGTTGTAAAATGTGTTTGGTTTTTCACATCTCCATTTTTAAAGAATTTGCTATGTGGGTGCTAATACAGCTTCTCCTTTCCCAGGTACCCAAACATCCAGGGATCCTGAGCCCTTCTAGAACCTTCAGGGAGAACATATTAAATTTTACTCTCCTTATGTAATTATTAACACATTGTTTTCTTGTCCTTTAGGAATACATCTCACACATCATTTCTCCCCAGCACAGATATTCAGCAACGACATAAATGTCACATCCATTGTTTTAGGTACCAGTCAAAATCTTAACATACATTAACGTCATCTACTTTAATCCTGAAAACAGCCCTAAGAGATATGTTGGGAAAACTGAGGGTCAAAGAGGTGAACACTGTAGGACTGAAGTTAGTGAAAGGAAGGCTTGAATCTTGGCTCTGTGACCTCAGAGCAATTCAGCCAAGGATTGTAATCATTTGTGGAGAACACTGTGTTCTGAGGAGGAATAATTAGCTCAGCCTCGTGGCAGAGAATATGTGAAAAACTTCCCAGAGGTGGTGCTGCTTTTACCCGAGACTGAACAAATCAGAATTATGCAGACACACAAAGTTCTCTTACCCCGATGATCCCAGGCAGAGGAGCAGAATGTTTTAGGATGTTAAACTGGAAGTTCCAACTGAGGCACCAAGATTTCATAGACACCAGATACCAAAGTGAGTTGTAAGACACAAAGTAAAGATGTTTGATTTTTATGAGTGATGTATTGATCACTCAAAAGTAAAAAGAAAGCTTTTTACTTTTAGATGGAATGAGTAAGTATTTCTATGAATTCAAAAATGTGTAGAATTTTTTATCCAATATTTTTACCTCCATGTATTCCTAGTTCCCACAATTCACCTCATCACTCCTAAGTCTTTAGAAAAATTCGAGAAATGAATTGAGTTTTAATAGGATATTTAGATATTTTATTTTCAGATTTTATTTTTTGTTAGGGTAGGTATATTTCAGGGTTTTTACCCTGCTATTCCTGTTGATATCACTTTAGAATAATTAGTTTTAACACAAAAATAGAGGAGTATTGAGGAGGAGCTATAATTTGAGCTTCATCATGAATGAATTTGCTAGGTGTAAAATTTGGGAAGAACATTTCAAGTTTTCATCCTTCTTCTTTTTCTACTACCTGTATTTTAGATCCTGGATTTCAGCTTCCTCTATCTTTTCAAGCTCCTTCTAGAGAAAGATAGACAAGAGCTTCACTATGCCTAATCTATTAAATAAGTCCACTTATTTTCCTGAAATGTACATGGTGTGGCAAAAGTACAATAGGTTTACAGTTGTGAGTACTTGAAACAGTATATTTTTGTATTCTTATTAATTATTGTATTATTTTCCATACAAACAACCATAAAACCTACTTTTGTCCCACCATGTAGACAATAGCATCCAATTTCAAAGGTTAACCAAAACCTTTAACCTTTAACCTTTAACCTGGGGCCAGAGGTGGCTGGGTGGAGGGGGACAAAGGTAGGAGAATGGGGATATCTGTAATAGTGTCAACCTAAAATTAAAACACTGAAATGAAAAAAAGAAAAAAAACTGAAATGAAAAGCAACAAGCATTTATTTGGGATCAAAGAATTGCAATTTAGGCAGCACAGATGCAGGCAGAAATCCAAATGATGACCCTATTACAGGTTGAATGCAAGGGGCTTTAATAATAAAAGGAAAGGAATAATTACATGGAAGGAAGTAGAATCCCTATTGGTGCTAATAAGCTGAGTTACTCTTGGCTATACCAGATTGATTACTGATTCTGTCTTCAGACAGAGTCTAGAACCATGAGTCCTGGTGGTCAGGATGTCTGCTGTCCTGCTGGCTTTACAAACAGTTATTTGTAAGACAGTGTAGGTTTGGTACAGTCCAAAGATCTGGTCCAGCCTAAAAAGTGCAAGGGTTCAAGAAGCAAGACATGCAAGGCAGCTTCTCTGAAATGGCTGCTCTTGTTCTATTTTAAAATGGCTCCATGTATATCACCTTTCATATTCCTCAGAACAAAGAACTCTCTCTCTGGCCTCTGGCCATCCAGGTGCTGGTCACCCAACCTTTGGCCACCCCAGGCTCTTGCCACCCTTGCTTTTGCTCTCCTATTAGAATTTAGCACTAATAAACTTTGCCTGCATGCTAATAGGCTTGCTGATCTGTAATTCTTTACTGCTTCAGCAAGAAGAACTAGGTTTCTCCTGTTAACACTATTACAGACATCCCAATTCTCCCACCTTTGTCCCCCTCCACCCAACTCCCACTGGCCCCAGCCTTCACTACATTGTTGCCTGTGTCCATGGACTATGCATATATATTTTTGTGTTTTTGGGCTAATCTCTTCCAGTCCCCCCACCCCTGCCCCCTTTCCTCTGGGATCTGTCAGTCTGTTCCATGTATCCATGCCTCTGATCCTGTTTGTTTATCAGTTTATTCTGTTTTTTAGGTTCCACATATGAGTGAGATCATATGGTATTGGGGAATATGTCCTAAGAATCCTGAAAAACCAATCAGAAAGAATACATGCACCCCTATGTTCATAGCTGTGTTATTAAAAAAGCCAAAATCTGAATCCAGCTCAAGTGCCCATCAGTAGATGGAGTGGATAAAAAAGATGGGGTACATTTACATAATGGAATGTGACGTGTCTGTAAAAAAAGAAAGAACTCATACTCTTTCTGACAGCATGGATGGACCTAGACAGTATTATGCTAAGTGAAATAAGCCAGTCAGTGAGGGTATTCTTAACACTTTGAAAAGGGCAATTTTTGTTGGGCAGTGTGTTTTGTGCACTTCAAGCCATTCAGCAGCACTGACCACTGAGCACTAACCACTGGTAGCAGCTCCATTCATTGGACCAAACAAATGCTCCTATACCTTTCTAAAGCCCATTGGAAATTTAAAACACCTGGCCAAGTTCACCAACACTGTTTTAAGTTATTTTGGAAGAAGGCTAAGAGTTAGTTCTAGTACTTAAATACAAATAAACTGTGATTTTTTAAGAAGTGTTGCTGATTAATTAGGGCGAGATTTGAGTGAGGCAAATGAAGCATATGTGAAAAATTTGCTTCAAGTGCTAAATTTGAGAGCTGCCAAAAATTCAGTAATTAAGGCAAATATAAATTAAAGATTAATTTTAACTAAAATTAGCTCAATGCACTTTACCAAATTAATAACATTTAAATAAAGACAGAAAGTATCCTGCACTTGAACAACTCAGCCTGCCCCACCCCATTCCAATCTTAACCCAGTCCAATTCTTCATCAGACTTCCTCCAGATGTCTTGTGTCCTTTTCCTCTGGCGTCTTGATGGGTGTTTTCTTTTTATCTTTAGTTACGCTATGTCTAGTTGCATTTCTTTTGTTAAATTTATCTTTATTTCAGTTTGCTTAGCTTGATTCTGTAAGTTGATGCTTTTAACCACATTTGAGCAATGTTGAGTTTTGTTTCTTTGCCTGAATCATCTGCCCCACTCATTATAACCTTTTCTTTTTTTTATGCAACGAACATACTTAGGATAACTGCCTCCACATCTTTTTTGGTCAGTTTCAGTATCTGTGGTTTCTTGCAACCTATTTCTTGTGACTATTCCTTTCTTGATGTGGTGCACTTTTGTTTACTTCATGTGTTTAAGAATTTTTCAGTGTTGGCTGGAAATATTGGATGATGCATTTAGTAAATTTATATTTTAGTTTTAGACTGTTGCCTTCTGTTCTGGTAGTCAGTTAAATTACTGGCAGATCCTTTTTAATCTTTCCAGATTTTATTTTATTCTTTGTTCAGGTAGATCTATTTCAACTTGTCCTTAGTTTTTTGGGCTTGGCCCTTACTCTAGGGTATGCTTATAGTCCTAGGGAATAGATTTCCTGGGGTCTGACTTGAATATGCAAAGTGCTCCCTGTGCTCTCTCTACTTTAACTCCAACCATAGATGTACCCATCACTGTGTGGCCTCTGACGTCTCCATTGAGCAACTACTCCTGCAGCAGCTGCTCTGATAAACCTGTGATAGATCTCCCAGAGCATGCTTGTCTCAGCCCTTTGCCAAGGATTCATCTTTAAACCCCATGTGCACTTCTGACTTCTGGACAGCTTTTTCTTCTCAGGAACCTTGCCGCACAAATTCCAGTTGCTTGAGTAACCCCCAATTCTTTTTTTTTTAAGTAGACAATAAATGTATTAGAAATATACCCTGTTGTGACTGATACCAATTCTTAAATATCATTAACAGTACAGAAACTAATTTAACTGTATACTGGAGATTAATCACTAGGTGCTTTTCTTTTTTTTAATTCTTTATTTTATTGATTATGCTATTACAGTTGTCCCATTTCCCCCCTTCACTCTCCTCCACCCTGCCCACCCCCTCCCACCCACATTCCCCCCTTTAGTTCATGTCCATGTGTCATAAGTTCTTTAGTGTCTACATTTCCCATACTATTCTTACCTTCCCCCTGTCTATTTTCTACCTACTGTCTATGCTACTTATTCTCTATATCTTTTCCCCCTCTCTCCTCCTCCCACTTTCCTTTTGCTAACCCTCCATTTGATGACTTTTCTTTGTACTGTTCATATTTTTAATCTTCTTTTTCTTAGGTAAGTCTCTTTAACATTTCATATAAAAAGGGCTTAGTGATGATGAACTCCTTTAACTTGGCCTTGTCTGAGAAACACTTTATCTGCCCTTCCATTCTAAATGAAAGTTTTGCTGGGCAGAGCAATCTGGGATGTAGGTCCTTGCCTTTCAGGACTTGGAATACTTCTTTCCAGCCCCTTCTTGCCTGTAAGGTCTCTTTTAAGAAATCAGCTGACAGTCTGATGGGAACTCCTTTGTAGGTGACTATCTCCTTGTCTCTTGCTGCTTCTAGGATTCTCTCCTTCATTTTTACCTTGGCTAATGTAATTATGATGTGCCTTGGCGTGTTCCTCCTTGGGTCCAATCTCTTTGGGAAAACCCCAAATTCTAATCTCTACGTTTTCACTCCAGAAATCAGCACTCGGATCTAAAGCTGTCATCTGTAAAGTAGACTCCTGGGTAACAATACAGACAAATTTAGAGCACATTTCATGCATTTTTCTTCTTTTAAGAATCACAGTTCTGCTTTGCCTGTTGTTGAATTTCTGCAAACAGTTTCCTCATATATTTTATTTATTTTTTGCTATAAAAAAGCAAGTTTGTTCCCATTTATTACATCAAAAATAAAGTAAAAACTAGGTCATTGATTTCAGTTATTTTTAAAATATATGCATTTAAGTCTGTAAACTTCTATTTAAGTACCACATTAGCTAAGCCCCACAAGTCCAATGTGTCTTATCATTTGTTAACAGGCTATAATTTCAATTGTAATTTCTTTTTGGCAAATTCATTATATAGAGGTTTATTATTTATTTGGAGATTACTCCTTATTGGGTATGTCATTTACAAATGTCTTCTCATTTTGTTGATGGTTTCTTTCACTGACTAACCATTCTTAGTTCCATACCCTGAAAGGCTGAACTCCCTTATCAGATTAGACCAATAATTACATCATCACTTTGAAAGCTGCCTTAAAATCTCTAATTCTCTCCCATGTTTCACTCCCAGTTGGTCATCCTAGAGCACAGAGGGCTCCCCGCAAGTTTGAGTTTATCACCTGGTGCCTTTACCAATCCTTTCTGGACCATTTTCCTGGCCTTCATAGAAAAACACCTTAGTTCATTTTGTGACCATGCCCACTCAATTTAAGAAAAGAAAAAGTAATATAGCATCACTCTATAAACAAAACTGAAAACAAAGATTTGGGCAATTGATAAGAAACTAGAAACAAAATAAAGCTCAATTTTTAATTAATGTCACTCATAAAAATAAATTCCAAATGTATTAAAAATTAAACACAAAAATAAAATCATGAAACTGCCAGCAGGAGTATTTTGTAACTTTATGTAAAGTTTGTAAACTATAAGAAAATAAAACTGTGGCTGCATAAACATTTAAGTTGTTTATAGGACAAAGGATATCATATGAAAAATTTAAAAAGACATTTAGAAAAGGATAGTTGTGCAGGTATGTTTTTAATATGCCTTTTGCACAATTCTAAAATGAACAAGAAAATGAAGCAGAGAAGAAAACTAAGTCCAAGCTGAAACAGAGACAGAAAAATGGGTGCCACATGAAGACTTGTTATGAAGCAGCTATTCAGGCAGGAAAGGATGCTCACGTTGCGGTGTGCAAGGTGGAGCAGGTCTTCTCTCCAATGACTAGGACAACTCTGCTCATCGAGGGTAATGTGGTCCTCTACTGAGTATATTCCCCAGAGCCCCTTTCATATCCCTATTCCTCAGACTGTAGATAAAGGGATTTAGCATGGGAGTGACCAGGGTGTACAGCACAGCCGCAATGACATCCTTGTCAGAGCTGTTGGATGAAGGAAAAAAGTACAGCCCAATAATTGTCCCATAGTACAGAGACACCACAGAGAGGTGGGAGCCGCATGTGGACAAGGCTTTGCAGATACCCTTGGTGGAGGGGACTTTCAGGATTGTGGCCCCAATGCAGCCATATGAAACCAGGATGCATATGAATGGCAGGGTAATCACCACCACCCCCACAGTGAGGATAAGCAGCTCATTAACTGTGGTATCTGAGCTGGACAGCTTAAGTAAGGTAGAAAGATCACAGAAGAAGTGCTGGACAGTGTTGTCCCCACAGAAAGAGAGACGGGCCAGGAGAAAGGTATGCAAAAGGGCAGAAGCACAGGATTGAACCCAGGATACCATTACTAGCAAAATACACAGGCTCTGATTCATGATGGTGGTATAGTGGAGGGGATGACAGATGGCCACGTACCTGTCGTAGGCCATTGAGGTGAGAAGGAGGCTATCAAGATCACCCCAAAATAAGAAGAAATACACCTGGGAAATGCATCCAGCATGTGAGATGGATTGATCCTGAGTATGCATATTTATGAGCATCTTTGGAGCTGTGACAGATGAGAAAGAGATATCAGTGAAGGCCAAGTGGCTGAGGAAGAAGTACATGGGCATGTGTAGGTGAGAGTCCAGCCTGATGAGCAGGATGATGAGCAGGTTGCCCAGCACCGTGGTCAGGTACATGCTCAGGAACAGGGTGAAGAACATGCCCTGCTGCCCTGGCCTAATGGGGAGCCCCATGAGGAGGAACTCGGACACGCAGCTCTGGTTCTCCCTTCTCATGGTCTTCTTCTGTTTCGCTATAGATTAAAAAAGAGATGGAAATGTGAAATCATTATGACTACCATATAATAGAAACAGGACAGTTAGTCAGCACATGATTTTAACCTGAATAGCTCATGCCTTTCGCCCACTAGTGGGCTAGTGATGGTCTGACATGAGGATATTTTATGTCCACCTAGAAACCAGCACAATTGCTTTTGGAGAAATCATGAAACATCAGAATGATGATTATAGCAGATAAAATTCAAGTCTGAAGAGTCCAAGAGTTCATGAAAGAAATCTGAGACTAGGAAATTAGGGTGCAAGGCTAGTCTGTAACCAGTTATTAGAAACACTAGTAGAGACTCTCCCAGTGGTCTGTTGTCCTTCTTAAATTTCCTCGTGCCTCTCACACATACTTTGGCTTATTTCTAATGTTTTTCCATTTCCAACAATATTTAATTAATAACACTGTTTTATTTCCATTAATTAGGTCAAAATAAGAACCCAGTGGAATGCTCTGGACCTCACAGGAATCAGGAGTTGGAAACTTGGTGGAAACATTGAGACAAGGAAATTGAGGACAAGAATCTGTGTCAATAACATAGATATAGAGACATAATTTGTTACATAGCCATCAGTCCTTCCTTTAAGAAAATTCCTTCCCACTCCTCAACATGTTCAGTCTGGCAACACTCTTTCTAAAGAAGTTGTCATGGAACATGGAGAAAAAGTCTGTTTCTCTTCTACATTCCCACCTTATTCTCCCGTTCTTACCAGATCACTCTTATTCAAGTTCTCAGAACACCAGAAAATACTTTGTTTTTTTTTCCAGTCATATCTTGGATCTGCTGAAGAATAAACTTTGTAAGTGTTCCGCCTAGTTTATCAAATAACACTTCCTTTTTCACAGTTCCTAATCTAGGTGTTATGCCAGTGATTCATAACAGATATTTTTCTTGTCATATTCTAACACTTCTTACTTTGCCAATGCCATCACTTCTCTTTTTTTTCAGGTCAGCTAATCTTAGATTTGCCCGTGTGAATATAAAAAATAATAGGGAAAGAGAACAGGATGGTCTGTCTACTAAAAAGTAGAATCCACCTTCTATATAAACATGTTCGATCTAAAGGTTCTTCTCTTTGTGTGTGGCTCAGTGGATTGAGTGCTGGTCTGCAAACAGAAAGATTGCTGGTTCAATTCCCAGTCAGGGCACTTGCCTGGGTTGCAGGCCATATCTCAGTTGGGAGTTTGTGAGAGATAGCCAGTTTCTTTCGCACATTGATGTTTCTCTCCCTCTCTTCTCTCTCCCTCCCCCTCTCTCTAAAAATAAATAATAAAATCTTTAAAGGTTCTTCTCTTTGAGAGCTGAGAAAGTGTTACTGCGTGGAGCTTTCTGCTCTTATGTGGTGTGAGGTGTGTGGAGCCAAGCTAGAGATCAGTAACTTACATTGAACATACACAAACACACAAACACATGCAGTCACATTACTGAATGTGAACTCCACTCCTTATCTTTCATTGCCTCTTAGGTGATGAGCATTTACTCCTTCAGCTACAAGGCATGGGAAGTCTCTTCCTTTAGAAGACACAGAATATAATGAAGCAGGTGGAGTCTCTAAGGGTCTCAGAGATGCATCACAACAGGGAAAATTATCAGTTGAAAACCAAATGACATAGATATATAGACACACTTGTTTACACCTCTGAGCAATGGGTGTGAGTTCTAACTTTACAAATTATAGAGAAAAAATCCAGGTCGGGGTGAGGGACCAACTCCACACCTCCACCTCCAAATTAGAGACAAACGAAGTAATTGCTTCTTGGTCTTTGGTTCCCTTGAGGGAAGAAGTGTTTGTTGATAGCGGGCAATAGGAGAGTTCATCCTTGGAGAGTTAATGATAATAACCTCAAAGCAGCAAGTAGAAACTTGGTGATTCCAAAAAGCCTTTTCCTTCTTAGTTGATATTAGGGAAAATGTAATTCTGAGTTTGTAACAAACCAAATTGGAGGTTGAGTGTGTTAATGAAAATCTCTTGTTTCTGAACCCTGTGCTATTTCAAGGATAGCAAAAACATGCTAATACTTACACTCACTGAACAAAAGAATGAGGACCATGATATCCCCTCATCACAATGGGAGTCTAGGAAGTGGACTGCAGTTTCTATAAATCCTGGTCTGCTCAAAAGCTATGGAATCAGCATTCTCTGGTGCAGTTTTCTCATGATGCCTTAGAATTACTATTCAAGAGCTGTTTTCCACTAAACCTCTTACAAAATTGATCCCAAATTTATTTAATCTCCAACTCCATTTCTTCAAAGCCACCTAGAAGATAAATATCATGTGCTTGTTATTTGAGGTGAAGATGTATGAATATTCATGTTATTAATTTGCTCTGCTTTGTGTTAAAATCAATTATAAAGCTACAATTAACCTGCATATTTTCCTATGAAAGATTTTTTTCCTGAAATTTTGGGCCAAAAACATGGGTGCACATTATACACAGGAGCACATTATACAGCAAAATATGGCAATAGAACAGAAAAATTATGTTAGAAGCTGCTCTTTGTTGACAGTCATATATACTTTTTAAGAAGTTTTATTTCTTATAACAGGGAAGCAGTATGGCATTATGTTTTACAATAGAAAAATCTTCATTGTCTTGGACTGTGCAGTCCCTCTCAAGTTTTATATCCTAAAAAGTTTTGCACATAATCCAGTTTGGGGCATAAATATGAGGGTTCATGGCAACGTTGTTCACAGTACCATAACAATGTAAAAAAAGTTCATTAACAAGTAAAATGAGGTATTTTATATAAGGACTGTTGTAGAGTGACTAAATGCCACATTAGTGAGTTACAGAAATTAAATAGAGTAAGACTCCCAATAATGTGAACAAATGCAGAACAAAGATTTTCTATGTATATGTGTTGTTACGGAGTGATGTTGTATTTGTCCAAAATTTATATATTGAAGCCCTAACCCCTAGTGTGGCTGTACATGGAGATGGGGCTTCTAAGAACATAATTAAGGTTAAATGAGATCATAAAGATGGAACCCTAAACCAATAGGATCACTGTCCTTATAAGAAAAGACACCAAAGATCTCAGACTCTCTTTCCACATGCACACACTGAGAAAAGGCCATGTGAAGATACAGTGAGAAGGTGGTTTCATTAATTTTGTCTATTAACTTTCTGTTTTCAGTTTTACTTATTTATGCTCTAATTTTTATATTTCTTTTCATCTCTTGCTTTAAGTTTATATTGTCTTTCTCTAGTTGTCTAAGGTGGAAGCTTTTAGAGCTTTCTTATTTTCTAATATATACATTTTAATGCTATAAATTTTCCTCAAAGCATTGCTTTTACCTCATGCCATCATTTTCCACAAGTTCTGTTTTCATATTAATTTAGTTTAAAATATTTTAAATATGTCTTATGACTTCTTGTTTGACCCATATGATATTTAGATGTGTGTTGTTTAATATCCAGATATTTTGAGATTTTCCAACTGTGCTTCTGCTGTTGATCTCTAGTTTAAATTTTTTGAGGTCTGAGAGCATACTTTGTATGATTTCTATTACTTTAAATTTATTAAGTTGTGTTTTATAGCTTAAAATTTGGGATTTGTTTGAGAATATTCCATGTGAGCTTGATAAAAGTCTGTATTCTGCTGTTGCTGCATGAAGTGTTTCTGAAGTGTCAGTTAGATCCCGTTGATTGATCATGCTGTTCAGTTCGACTATCCCCTTACTGATTTTCTGCCTGCTGGATCTGTCACTTACTAATAGAGGAGTGTTGAAATCTCCAACTACATGTAATAGTGTATTTGTCTATTTTTCCTTGCCATTCTGTCAGTTTTTGACACTCTGTTGCTAGGTGCCTATGCATTAATGATTGTTATTTCTTCTTGGTGAATCAACCTCTCTACCATTATATAATTTTAGCACTCTTTGTCCCTGATAATTTTTCTGCTCTGAAATCAGCTTTGTCTGACATTAAAATAGGTAATCCAATTTTCTCTTGATTAGTGTTTTCATGGTATTTTTTCTTAATCCCTTTTATTGTATTGTGGTAAAATATGCATAACATGAAATTTATCATTCAAATTATTTTTAAGTATACAGTTCGGTGATTTTAAGTACTCACATTATTGTGCAGCTGTCACCCCTGTCCATCTCCACCACTTCTTCTTCATCCCATATTGAAACTTTGTACCCAGTAAACAGTAACTACCCATTCCCCAGTCCCTCAGCTCCTGGTAACCGTTCTAATTTCTGTCTCTATGCACTTGACTTTTCTAGGTATTTTATATGAGTGGCAGCATACAATATTTTCCCTTTTAGGTTGAGCTTTTTTCACTTAGCATAATATCTTCACGGTTTATCCATGTTTTGGCATGTATCAGAATTTATAAAGCTAAATAATATATTTCATTTTATGTATACATATACCAACATTTTGTTTATTCATTCATCTGTCAATGGAAACATGGATTACTTTCATCTTTAATAACATTTACAATGGTGGCTGTACCATTTTGCATTCCTGCCAGTATGCAAGAATTACAACTTCATCATTGCCATGTGTTGTTTCCTATTTTTTTTAAATAATAATAATCTTAATGGGTGTCAAGTGGCATCTCATTGTGATGTTGATTTGTATTTCCCTAATGATTAGTGATGTTGAAATTTTGTCAGGTGCCTTTTCTGCATCTATCGAGATGATCATGTGGTTTTATCTTTCATTTTGTTAATGTAGTATATTACACTGGTTGATTTGCAGATGTTGAACCATCCTTGCATCCCTGGAATAAATCCCAGCTGATCATGGTGTATAATCCTTTTAAGGTGTTGTTGAATTTTGTTTGCTGATAATTTGTTGAGGGTGCATATGTTTACAGAATATATTGTAGTGATGATTTCATAGGTGTATACTTAATCTGTAAATTTATCAAGTTATACACATTAAATATATACAGCTTTCTATAGCTGATCATACCTCAATAAAGTGGGTTTTTAAATATTTTATTTATTTATTTTTAGAGAGGGAGGGGAAGGAAAGGAGAAAGAGAGGGAGGAAAACATCAATGTGTGGTTGCCTCTTGCGTGCCTCCTACTAGCGGACAACCCAGGCTTGTGCTCTGACAGGGAATCAAACCTGGTGACCCTTTGGTTTGCAGACCAGCACTCAATCCACTGAGCCACACCAGCCAGGGCTCCAGTGGATTTTTTAATGTAAAAATTACAATAAAGCCCAATAAACTGGTGATAGAAAGAAAACTTTGTGAGTAGATTCAGGAAAAGGTATACATTTTAAAGAAAGATAAGAATAACAGCATATGTCTCATTGTAAAGTATTCAAGCAAGAAGCCAATGAAGCAACATCTCTCAGAGTACTAAGATGTAAAGGAAGGTAAAATAAAGTAAATTTTTAAAAAATAAAGGTTTAAAAAGAGACTTTCAGATGTAAAAGAGCTGAAAATATTCCTCACCAAAAAATATGTAAAGAAAGGCTTTCAGACAGAAAAAAATGATTTTAATTGAAATCTGAGTGAAGAATATTAGAAATAGTAAACATGTGGATATATATAAAACAAATGCTATTAATTTTAAGTCACATTAAAATATAATTATTTAAATCTAGAAGAATAAATCTGTAGTGGAGTTTATAAAAGTGTAATAAAAACTGGTGTCACAATACTCATATCCGATAAAGTAGACTTTAAAACCAAGGCTATAGTAAGAAACCAAAAGGACGCTAGATAATGATAAAGGGCACAATCCAGCAAGAGAATATAATGTTAGTAAAATTCATGCGCTCAATATAGGAGCACCTAAATATGTAAAGCAATTCTTGACATAAAGGGAGAGATTGACAGAAATACAGTCATAGTTGGGGATTTTAACACTCCTTTGACTTTAGTGGGCAGATCTTCCAGACAAAAAATTGATGAGATAGCATCCTTAAACAACACACTAGATCAAGTGGATTTAATTGATATCTTCCCAGCATTTCAACCCAAAGCAGCAGAATATACAAGGTCTATCTGGAAGTAACCATCCATGTAATATGAAAAATAGACATTTATTGAAGAAGATACAAGAAACATTGTACATAGGACAATGATGGCTCAGTCCCCTTCAAAGTAGGTACCTTGGGATCTCACAACCTCTCCAATCTCCATCAGCTATCCCATCATATTTTCCTGAATCTCATCAATGGTCTGAAATCTCTTCCCTTTCAATGATCTGAAATCTCTCTGGGAAAAGCCGGAAGGTGCAGGGCATGAAATCTGGGCTATAGGGAGGCTGAGTCACTGGGTGATTGGAGGTTTTGCCAAAAGACTGCATGAGACTTAGTGGGTGTATCGTTGTGATGAAGATGACAACCAACAGTTGCCCATAGCTAAAGCCTTCTGAATCATCCAAATAGTTTACAGAGAGGGATGTTCAAGCTTCCCACAAAATTTGATGCAGGTTCATTGCTTTACTCGCTCAGTTGTTTTGAATGCAAAAGTCACACAGTACATGTGCTCACTCAATGGTGTCTACTGCCCCCACTGACTGATACAGTGAAATCATCATTGTTCATGCATGCTCATTCCAGTGCACAGCCAGGTGATACCAGTGTTGTGCAAAGATTTCTCGTTATATTAACAATGGCTCAACTTTTTCCAGATAAACCTTGTACATACTTTTCAAGTGCACATGGAACATTTTCTAGGATAGAACACATATTTGGACACAAAATAAGTCTCAATAAATTTAAGAAGATTGAAATCATATCAAACATCTTCTCTGACCACAATGCTGTGAAACTAGAAATCAATCATAAGAAAAAAACTGAAAAATATACAAAGACATGTAATCTAAATAACATGAGGTTAAACAGTAAATGGGTCAACAGTGAAATCAGGGAAGAAATCAAAAGATACCTTGAAACAGATGAAAATTAGATCACAACCACCCAAAATCTGTGGGACACAGGGAAAGCATTCCTAAGATGGAAATTCATAGTAATACAAGCCTATCTCAAGATAAGAAAAAACTCAAGAAAAGCAATCTAACTTTACACTTGGAGGAACTTGAAAAAGAATAACAAAGCCCAAAGCGAGTAGAAGGAAGGAAATAATAAAGATCAGAGAAGAAGTAAATAAAGTCTAAAATGTGATATAAATGATGTTTAATCCAACGCTGGTTTTTGAAAAGATAAGGAAGATTGACAAACCTTTAGCCAGACACATCAAGAAAAAAAAGAAGACCCAAATCAGAAATGAAAGAGGAGGAATAACAACTGACACCAAAAAAATACAAAAGATTGTAAGAAAATATCATGAACAACTAACTATATGCCAACAAACTGGACAACCTGGATGAAATGGAGAAATTCCTAGAAACATACAATCTTACAAAACTAAATCAGGAAGAATAAGAGAATCTGAATAGACAGATTACACCTAGTAAAATTGAGGTGGTCATCAAAAAACTCCCAACAAACAAAAGCCCTGGACTGAATAGCTTTACAGGTGAATTGTACCATTCGGAGAAGAACTAACACCTCTCCTTCTCAAACTAATTCAAAAAATTAAAGAAGAGGGTCCAAGCTCATTTTACGAGGCCAGCATTATACTAATTTCAAAACCAGATAAGGACACTACAGAAAAAATTATAAGCCAGTATCCCAGCTGAACATAGATGGGATCTTGGGAGCATAGATGGGAATCTTCAACAAAATATTAGCAAACCAAATACAGTAAGACATCAAAAAGATAATACACCATGATCAAGTAGGATTTATCCTGGGAATGCAAGGTTGATACAACATTCTCAAATCAGTAAATGTGATTCACCACATAAACAAAATAAAGAATAAAAACCACAGGATTTGTGGTCAAGATGGAGGCTTAGTTAAACAGAGCTCGCCTCCCCACAAAATCAGGGCAAAACCACAACTGAATTGCAGAACAACTATCAATCAGAACTGTAAGAAAATCATACTGTATGGAAGTCAGACAACTAAGTAATTAAAGAAACCACATTCATCCAGATAGGTAGGAGGGATGAAGGGGTGGAGACATGGAGAATTGGAGATGAAGAATAGGCTGGTCCCACACGTGTGGTGGGTAAAAGTTGGGAGGAATGCCTCAGGAGTGAGGGATCCCAGCCCAACACCAGATTACCCAACTGATGGTTCTGGTTGCAGTGCCAAGAAGATAAGTCCCCATAACTTCTGGCTATAAAAATGAGTGGCGGTTGGGTTGGTGGAAGAAACCGTGGGATTCTTGGGCCTTTCCTCTTAAAGGACCTTGCACTGCATACAACCTTACTCGAACTCAGTCCCTCTGGGCTCCAGCATTGGGGCAGCAGCTTGAAGGGCACCAGTGGCATAGGGGGAAGAACTGAAGCATCTGGCATCAGGATGAAAACTGGGGTCAGCTTCATTCTGGCAGCAGCTGTTCCTTTTTTGAGCCCTCTCCCTTACAAAGCCACAGTAGCACCATATCTTAGATTCTAGCTGCCTGATTCACATGTTTTGCTTATCCCTGGTGATCTCCTAAGTCTATGCCCTATCCAACTTATGGACCCACCAAGCTGTTAACAGTGGCTTTCCCATATAAATGGCTTAGGTAGGCACAGACTTCCGACCTTTCTAAATCTGCTCAAAGCAACAGATGAGCCCAGCCCCCTTACCTCTTGATAAGAGGTCCTAGGACTGGCGTTATCAGCAGCCATCTGCAGATCACTTTATAGCTTATGTCAAGTGGCCCCAGACAGAATACAGGTGGTGGCTGAACTTGGCCTGTATCACCTGAGAAACCCCAGAGCCTGTGCATGCAGTGGACAGTTCTAGACCACGTTGGAACACCATCACCTCTACAAGCCACAGAGGGAAGTTTGGTAGCTAGTGATCACAGCCAGTTCTACCAGCTGACTGGCCTGGGCAAATCCCTCCCATTAATCTGCCAACAGCTACCAATACTCAGCTGCAAGAGAAAGAAGTATTCAGCCCACACAGAGAGTGCACCTTCAGTACTCAGCTTGCCTAAGAGTGGAGGCAGAGTCACTGGACCTACTGGACAACTATTACATTAGGCCATGCTACCAAGACAAGGAGTCAAAGCAGCTCTACCTAATACCTAGAAACAAACACAGGGAAGCTGCTGAAATGAGGAAACAAAGAGATATGGCCAAAATGAGACAACAGAACAAAATTCCAGAAAAAGAACTAAACAAAATGGAGATAATCTATCAGATACAGAGTCCAAAACACTGGTCATAAGGATACTCAAGGAATTCAGAGGGTACTTTAACAGCATAAAAATGATCCAATCAGAAACTAAGGATACAGGAATTGAAATAAAGAACAATTTATTGGAGGAATGAACAATGGAATGGATGACTAGAATCAAACCTATGATTTGGAACATAAGAAAGCAAAAGACATTTAATCAAAACAGCAAAAAGAAAAAAGAAACAAAAAAAATAAGGATAGGGTAGGAGCCTCTGGGACAACTTCACATGTATCAAAATTCTTGTGATAGGGGTACTAGAAGGAAAAGAGAAAGAGTCAGACATTGGAAACCTATTTGAAAAAATGAGAGAAAACTTCCCTAATTTGGTGAAGGAAATAGACATACAATTTTAGGAAACAGAGAGTCCCAAACAAGATGGACGGAAAGAAGACGACACAAAAATACATCATAATTAAGTTGCCAAAGGTTAAAAATAAAGAGAGAATCTTTAAAACAGCAAGAGAAAAGCAGATAGTTACCGTAAAAGGAGTCCCCATAAGATAACTGGCTAATTTCTCTAAGGAAACTTTGCAGGCTAGAAGGGATTGGCAAGAATTATTCAAAGTGATGAAAAGCAAGGACATACACTTAAATTACTCTATCCAGCAAAACTGTCATTTAATTGAAGGGCAGATAAAGTGCATCCCAGACAAGGTAAAGCTAAAGGAGTTCATCATCACCAAACCATTATTGTTTGAAATGTTAAAGGGACTATTTAAGAAAAAGAAGATCAAAACTTTGAATATTAAAATAGCAATAAATACATGACTATCAACAACTGAATCTAAAAAACAAGCAGAACAGAAACAGAATTGTGGTCCAGAGATTCAAGATGGCAGAGGAGTAAGTGGAAGCTACACTAACCTCCTTCCAAAACCACTCTGGAATTACAACTAAATTGCAGAGAAATCGTCCTGAATAAGCAACTGAACACTAGCTGGAGAGAAGCCTTACAACCACAGACAGACAGAAGAAATAACTGCACCACAACGAGACTGGTAGGGAGTGTAGAGGAAGCATGTGAGGGCTGGCTGGGCTCCCATGGGTGGTGGCTGAAGTTCTGGAGGGACATATCAATGGCTAGGGTGTTCCCCTGAGAATGGGGGTTTCAGATCCCAAGCTGGGCTCCCCAGCCTACAGCACCAGAGCCAGTAAGGAACCCAGATACAATCCAGCTGGGAAAAGCAGCAGGGTTTCTATATGCCAGGAAGGGACAGCTGTGGACTCAGAAAGCCTCATAAAGGTCCAATGCACAAAATTTCATTTAAAGCCACTTTACCCTGAACTCCAGTAGATAAAAAATTATAGGACAGTATTACAGATGAACAAACAAACAGGCAATATAGAGACAGACAACTCTCGGGCAGGGGGTGGTATGCAGTAGAGGGATCAAGCAAAAAGAAAAAATGACTCATGGGCATGGACAACAGTGTGGTGATTGCCAGGAGGACGTGGGTGGTTAGAGGTGAAAGAGGATATAACGGGGATAAATGGTAATAGAAAAAAAATAAATTTTAAAAAAGGAAACACAAAAAGTAAAAACTAGAAGCTAAGAAATTGTAGGAATGTTTGCCCATTTGAGGTAGGTGAGGAGAGGGACAAAAAGAGCAGAGTATGGGAGCAGTGTACCTGTTGATATGTAACATAAATTTCTATCTATGTATACATTTTAAACCCATGAATTCAAATTGATGTCCCTAGTTCTAGTTTGACACCACAGAGTTCTTTCCAGACTCTCCTTTTTCATGTACATAGCAACTTTCTCATGAGAGGGGGATCACTCCCTTTTCCTCAATGTTTACTTATTTGCTGAATCTTTGGATACATGGGAAGTTGTTTTAGAATCTTGAACTCCTGCCACTGTTAGTGACACACTAGCTACAGCTTAAGACTTTGTTTCCAGTTTTTTTATGGTGTTAGTATAAAGGTAAAATTTGGGGTTCAAGAATTACTTGTTAGGCCGTGGCTGGCGTAGCTCAGTGGATTGAGCATGGGCTGCGAACCAAAGCATCGCAGGTTTGATTCCCAGTCAGGGCACATGCCTGGGTTGCAGGCCACGGCCTCCAGCAACCACACATTGATGTTTCTCTCTTTCTCCCTCCCTTCCCTCTCTAAAAATAAATAAATAAAATCTTAAAAAAAATTAGTGAAGCATACTTAAAAAAAAAAGAATTACTTGTTAGTCATTTTATTTATCTTTATCATCTAATTATGATACTAATTTGAAATATAGTTTGGTTCCTTTGTTTTCTTTATTCTATTGTGCTTTATGTACCACCTCTTCTATTTCTATTCTATGGCAATAGACAACATAGTCAAAACTGTGCAAATAATTATGCTCATCTCCCCATCTCTTCTGTTCCCACTCCTGTACACAAATATTCTTATCAGTTTCTGATTTATTCTTTCTGTGTTTATTTCTGCTCAAATGGGCAGACATATGTATATTTTATTTCTCCTTTATTTTACAAAAAAATGTAGCATGCTATAATTGCTCTTTTACACATTGCTTTTTTCATCTAACAATATATCCTGATACTTCTCTATATTGATTCATAGATATCTTTGTTTTTTGTTTTGTTTTGTTTTTGCAGTTGCAAAATACTCACTTGCATCGATGGTCTGTAGAGTTTTCTATAGGGGTTCTAGAATGAGATATTGGTGATGAGTCTTTTAAATGACACTGAATTATGTACCTAAAATGGCCAGAATGGTCAATTTCATGTTTTGTAAAATAAATGACAATTAAAAAATTAAAGAGAAGGTAATAAGTAATTTCTGCATAAAGCACAGAAAAGAATGATAGAATAATAATAATTTACAAATAATAAGAGAAAGGAGATCAAATAGGAAAATATATATTTAAATAATCAAAAGAAAGAGAATCAATATGAAACAGATGTGTCAAATAAAACCTAGTAATACAGAAAATATAAATTCAGATATGTTTTGATTACATTAGGTGTCAATGGATAAAATTCTCCAGAAATAAAATGATAGTTGCCATACATAAGAAGAGCAAATTCCTACTTTACACTTTTAACAACAAACAACTCACAGATGTAAGGACATAGAAAAGTTTAAAATCAGGGAAAAGAAATACCATGTAAATACTAACCACAAGAGAATGGAAGTGGAATCTTTACTACCTTTGCAATGGAGTATCCTTATCTCTATATCTGTGTGTGTACACACACACACACACACACACACACGTATATAAAGACCACCAGATATAAGGTACCTATACCAATGTGAGAAGTGCATAAGGTGTTACGGTAGGACCTCTTGCTAGCAATATATCTGAATTATAAAGAAAGCCATGTGTTCAATATATTTTATTATTTTTGTTATTTATTTATTTATTTTTAATTTTGTTGTTCAAGTACAGATGTCTGTATTTTCCCCTCACCATTCCACTCCCACCCCAGCCATCCACACCTCCCTCCCCTGATTCCAACCCCGCTTGGTTTTGTCCATGTGTCCTTTATAGTTCCTGAAAACCCTTCCCCCTTTTTTCCCATTATCTTCTTCCACCTCCTCTCTGGTTACTGTCAGTTTGTTCTTGATTTCAATGTCTCTGGTTATATTTTGCATGCTTGTTTATTTTGTAGATTAGGTTCCACTTAAAGGGGAGATCATATGGTATTTGTCCCTCACCACTTGGTTTATTTTGCTTAGCATAATTTGCTCCAGTTCCATCCATGCTGTTGCATAGGAGAGGAGCTCCATCTTTCTTTCTGCTCGGTAGTATTCTATCATGTAAATGTACTATAGTTTTTCTTTAAGTCTGACAGACTTCTAAAGTCAGACTTTTTAAGTCTGACAGACTTT
>PVIA01013439.1:5355-32219 GCA_004024845.1 Tonatia bakeri | reverse complement strand
CATTGTCTTAGTCTCCTTACAGCCACACCCTTTCAAGGGCAGACCCCTGGGCCCTGCTGACATTAACTCCCCTGGTGCTGTCTTGAGGGAGCTCAGTTCCTGGGACAGCCCTCAGCTAGGAGCTTGCCATCTCATCCTCCTCTTAAGAACTCTAGAGAATGAGACTGGCTCCCCAGAGAGGTTGTATACACCTCACAGTCCTCGGGAAACAATTCCCACAAGGACCTCATTTTCCACAGCTTGGAAATACTGACTACCATGCTGTGACCTTCTTAGCCCCAAACGAGACTGAGTCCAGGTTCTGCCTAGTGATGGCCCTGGTGAAGCCCTATCAGCGAACCATTGGCACCCCATCCTTTGTCCTATCTCCTGGTTAAGCTTCTTAACACAGGGCAGCAGACAACTTATCCACCTCCCAGTTGCTCATGACCCTGCGTTCCCATGGGTTGTCTGAGACCTTGCCCAACAAGCCCCAGGCCCTCAGCCCAGCACTCCACAACTTGCCAAATGGCATTTTCATAGAAAGAAAAGTAGAGGAGTAACCACTGGGGGAAAGGGGGTGGCCCCAGCACATACAGGACTGGGGAGGGCAGGGCCAATCTCCAGACAACACACTTCCAGAGAGGCAGGTGTCACTCCATCAGTAACAGCTGCCCTGTTTCTCTCCCAGCCAGGGCTGGTTTCCTCAGGAGGGAAGTGTGCGAAGGCTCCTGTGTGCAGATCCTTCCTGCCCCATCTGCAATGCTGTGGCTCTGGAGATCAAGCAGTGGCTGGCTAGTGAGAACACCCCAGTCTCTCCCTCTTCATCAGGGCCATCGCAGGACTCCTCTTGCCTAGAGGTTTTACCCAAGTCTAGCTTGTCTTTTGATCAGAGTCGGGGTTCCCAGCACAACAAAGAACTTTCACTTCCATCTGCAACCCCCTCAGTATCACAACTAACGAATCAGAAATCCTTAACCCAGTCAACCGGAACAGTCAGTATCCAAGACTACTGGGCTGACCACCAGCTAAAGCAGGGATATCAAGCACCAGATGTGTCCTGGGATGCAGGTGCTCTGTCTTCTTCAAGCCTTGAGGAGCACAGGATTCCTGTGAACCAGCAGGTCAAGAAGAAGAGCAACACCCAAAGTCTCTGGGAGAAACAAGGTCAGCAGCCCTTAAGTACTCTTTCTTTCCCTCAACCCAGAACTGACAAACCCAAAATACCCCATGGCTTTGTGTTCCCTTCACCTGTTCTTCCTGTGTCACAAAAGCTGTGAGGTATCTTTAAGTATGGGTATATAAATGCATACATTTCTATAGCTGAGGGCTTCCAAGATCTGTGGAAGAGTTCCTATTACAGCTTATATCACACTGCCTCAAATATTTTCCAAGCCTAGAAGGAAAAAACATTTCTTTCATCATAATACTACCACTAAGGCCTCTTTTGAAGAGATAGGCTTTTATCTCCCTGACCTGGGGTCATAGGAGGTCAGCCAGTCTACCCAAAATGTCTGGGTTTTTGAAGGATCCACTAAGGATCCAGAGCAAATATCACTGCAAGCAAATCCCAAACTTCATGACTCCGACTCTACCTTCTACCACCTTTTGGTTACTAGATGGGCTCTGTCCATTACCTGGGGCACACACTGAGGACTCAGCGTTATCTGCAGCATAAGCACAGCTATTTGTTTATGGTTCCACTTTTCTGCACAGTCCCTAGTCCACCCCTGAAGATCTCTCCACAAAGTGGGGTCCTCAGTACCTTTTTCTTCAATGATTTCTCCTTAATCTCTGTACTATCCATTAGCTCCACCTTCTTCCCATCTGGATTTGGGCTGACTGTCAAAAAGTCCATCTCGATGTCCCATTTCCAACTCTGGCCCAGTGTGAAGCCTTGGAGTGGCACCTGCTGCAAAGACAGCTCCAGCGTCAGTGGTGCTTGCCAGTTGTTGCCCAGAGATCTCGGCAGGTGCAGAGAACCATACAACATAAGCCCTGAGACATGTTAAGCAACCAGTCCCCTGATACCCAGGGACTTACCTGTGTGGGGAAGCCTGTTTCAGTCCTGAAGAGGCAGGTATTGTTTTCCTAGAGCATGCCCAGAGCTGCTGGAGTTTCGCCTTCAGAAGTGGTCAGTTGAGCAGGTTGATTCACCGTTGCTAGGGCCTGCTCCAGAAGATCCAGCAGTCCTAGTTTCTTCTGTCCCCTGGTGACCAGAAGCTCCTGCTCTGGAGTAGGACACTGACCAATGTGAGTGTCCCCTAGTCTGAAGGCCTAGAGGCCAGTAGGGATAGGGACCTGTCCTGATCCACTGAGGCAGATGGACCAGTCCACAGTTGCTTGCCTTGGCCAAGGCAATCAAGGGAAAACATTTCCCTAGGAACTCCCCATCCCGCCAGGCATCCCAGAATGTCCCACCTTAAAGGAGAACTTGCAATTAAACTAAGAGGTGCAGCAGAACCAAAAGCAGGCTCATTCCAGAGTATTCCTTATGCTTCTGCCCATTGAACCTTCAAGATCTCACAACTCAGTGGGGACATGACAGAGGCTCAGGTGCTTTGTGTTCAGCTGAAGGCCAGTGTGAACAACTGCAACCTGAAGGAGCCCTGAGTTCCTTAACCCCAGATCTCTACAAGGGTAAAGACAACTCCCTATTCCAGCAGAGAAAACAGAGGTCAAAGGGAAACTCAAAACAGCAGAGAATTAAAAGAAGGGGGTGCAGCGTTGAGGCTCTCCCCAAACAGAGAGAACATCTAATCTGCCAAGATTCAGGGGCCAGTAAGGACACTTCTAAGTAGGACCTCTAAAGCCCCTGACTTTCCAAATGTATCTCCAGGATCTTTCTCAGGTAGAATTTTAGTTTGACAAACATGGTTGCCTTGAGTGAGTAGGGACTAGCAAGGGTGTGTCTGGATCTAGAGAGCCACCATCTTCATCCTCCCAGCTTACTGCTCCCTGTCAGCACCTTCACCAGCTTCTCCCTCACCTTGAGTTCCTCCTGCATCCTCCAGCATTCCTGGGGGCAAAGATCCAGATAAAAATATTCTCTTACATGTAGAATCTAATGAACAAAATAAACTGATGAACAAAATAGAAACAGAGGCATGGATGCATGGAGCAGACTGACAGCTGTCAGAAGGAAGGGAGGGCTGGATGAAAGAAGGTGAAGGGATGCTCTTAACATATATGCATAACGCATAGGCAACAGTTGTGGTGAGGGCCAGAGGGAAGCGGGGTGTGGGGACTGAGTGGAGGTGGGCAAAGGCCGGGCTTGGGGAGAAATAGGGACATCTGTAATAGTGTCAACAATAAAAATAAAGACAAAAAAGGCTGTTAGAGCAAGCTGAATGACCTCATCCAAATAATGATTCCTGAGAATGTCACCTCTGGGCTACCCAGAGCCTAAATGGCCTGACCTTACAGGATCAACTTTCTAGGCCACCATTCACTAGGCCAAAATTTGAAAGCCCAGCATTGGAAGGGACCACATTTTTCAGATCCAAACTTTGCAGATCCAAAATTTGTCAGGCCACACATTCTAGGGCCAGGAGCTATAGGGTCTGGTAAAGGCAGTTCATACTCACAAGAGCCCTACCCTTCCAGAAGCTGCAGAAACTGGCTTGGAAAATAAGAGGAAGCATGTTCCACAATGGATTAACCCCAAGGTGAAAGGTGAAGGGCATAAGGAATCCATTCTCCCCTTTAAGGAGGAAACACTGGTCAAAACCACAACACAAAAGGTTGAGAAGAGTCCGCCCTCCACCAAAGGCCCCGTGAGGCTAGCTAAGTTGGAGAAGACAACAGAGGACAAGGGTATCACTTTCTTTGATGCCCACCAATGCCTAGACAATGAAGTCCAGCAACACCGCTTTCAGCCCCGGCGCTCCTCGTTCCAGTGCTTTTCCCACAACAGCCCTAAGCACTGTCCTCAACCGACTGGTGCCACTCAACCAAAAATCTCAACTCTCGCCTCAGCAGGAGGCGCTGGCCTATACAAGGAGAATACCCATTCCAGAAAAAAAGAATTCTGAGTCTCTCAAACCTCTTGCATCTCTCTGAAAAGGGCTGTTATCATTTCCATTATTGTGCAGATGAGGCAGCACCTTCTCCAAATATACTCTATACCTCTAAGCAAAGAACCACCTGTTTTTGTCTCCTTATTTTCAGTGTGGTATGTGATGGAGAGGGTAGAGTGTGTAGATAGTACTTCCCACATGGTATAAGAGCTTAGACTCATATTTCAGGTGGGTCAGCATTCCATACAACTCTTTCAGCCCCATCCTGGACTGCAGATAAAAGGACTTGAGCAGAAAAGGAAGACCCTCCTCTAAGGTGCATTGAAGGTAAAGATCAGGCTTGAAATCTTCCTATGGTGTCTTTGGGCCCCAGAGGAGCAATGTGGACATGAGAATAGTGTAAGAAATAGCGGCCAGGAGTCTGGTGCATTTTTGTCCGTTAAGCACAATTCATAAATAACCTTTGTGCATGCTCACAGTCTGGGGGAAGGTTTTCAGAGGAGTGTGCACCATCCTTGAGGATGTGCTTTATGTTTATCAAAAGCAGAAAGCTAGTATGACAGATGTCAAAAACAAGTGGTAGTATCTCCCCTCTCTGTGCCCTGTTGTTAGTGATCAGCTCTTTAAGAGGTAAGCCATCTGGGAACTTGCTGTGGCCCTTTTGCCTCTTCAACCCTCATTGCCTTTCATCTGCATGTAATGAATGCCTCCTAAAACAAAGAACAGTTGATGGGAAGGTCCCCAAAAGTGGCACAATAAAAATGACTTTGAGCTGAGTTTTGCATTCAACAATTCAAGTATCTGAGTACTTTATATGCTAGGTACTATCACAGACCCTAGGGACATAACAGCGAACAGCACACAGGCCGTCTCCCATGGAGTTCATGGAATCATGGAATAGACAGTTAAATAAGAAGTCACTAGAAGCAATGTGATAAGAGCTGGTTAGAAGAAGTCCATTGCCCACAGATGTAGAGTACAGCATAGGGAATATAGTCAATAATAATGTAATAACAATGTATGGTGTCAGATGGATACTAGATTTGTTGAGGTGATCACTTAGTAAGTTATATAATGTCTAATCACTGGGTTATGTACCTGAAACTAATATAATATTATATGTCAACTGTAACTGGAAAATAAAAATTATTTTTTAAAGATGTTATTTATTTTTAGAGAGGGGGAAGGGAGGGAGAAAGAGAGAGAGAGAAACATTGATGTGCAAGAGAAACATTGATTGGTTGCCTCTCACACACCCCCAACCAGGGACCTGGTCACAACCCAACAATCGAACCAGTGACCTTTCGCTTTGTGAGACAATGTCCAACCAACTGAGCCACACCAATTGGCATAAAAATAGTATTTTTTAAAAGAAGTAAATGACAGACACAGGAGGGTATTTAACCTAGTTTGGGGGAGGTGTGATTCATGGAAATCTTAGAAGACATGACATGTAGACAGTTTCAAAGTAGGAGCAGAGGTTAGCCAGCAAGAAGGTTGTGGGGTAGAGAGATTTTCCCAGGCTGAGAGTACAACATAAGCAAAGACATGGTGTCAAACCAATGGGCTTACCTACCATGTCAGAGAACAGTGACTTGCTAGAGAAGTACCTGTAATAATCAAAAAAGTATATAAAAATGTTTGAAGGTTTGGAATGATGTTGCCAAGCCGGAGAATGAATGGCACTCACTCAACCATTTTTTTCATTTCTTCAGCTAATATTGAGAACCTACTCCATGCCAAGCACTTGTATAGGCACTGGGAAAATAGCAGTGAACAAAAGAGGGAAAAAGCTTTGTCACCAATGAGCTACACTGATGGTGCTCTAGAGAAGGAGATAAAGAAGCCTAAGTAGAAAAATATAGTAGGTAGAAGGCAGCCAAACACATGCAAAAATCATGGTAAGAGTCTTGGGGAAGACACAGGTGGGGTACAGTTGTAAATAGGGGGTTCAGGGCAGGTGTCCCTAGGACATTGAAATGTGAACATGGAATAGAGGGAGAAGAGAGAGTAAACCACAGGGATAACTGAGGAAGAGCATTCCAGTCAGAAAGTGCAGGTGTCTGGAGCCTGGGGCATGCTAGGTCTATTCCAAGGAGCAAGGACATGAGCCTGAAGCAGAATAATCAAAGGATAAAGTACTAGAGGGTGAGGTCAGAACAGTTAAAGGGGGCAGATGAGGTAAGGCCTATAATGTTGTAGCAAAGAAATTGACTCTGAGTAAATGGGGGAGCTATCAGAGGATCTTCTTAGATCTGACTTATATTTTAAAAGGCCACTTAGGCTGAGGTGCTAATAGAGGGTTGGGGCCATGGACTTGGGTAGAAGCAGTGAGATTCTTTATGAGGTTACTCCAGTCATGGTAGCAGCAGAGGAGACTGAAAGTATTTAGACGCTGGTTTCTTTTTGAAGGTAGACAGAACAGGAGTTACTAATAGATCAGATGTGGACAGCTAGAGAAACAAATGTCAAGGACGACACCAATGGTTTTGGCTTAAACAACTGGCAAGACAGAGTTGCCGTTAACAGTGGTGACAAATACTGTAGTTGGAGCAGGGCAGCAGTTTTTGACTGGTGTGCTGAGGCGGGCACACTGGTGTGGGGCAAAACATGTTAACGCATGCAACACCTGACTTTTTTATAGGCAGGGGCACTGATCTCTTCTCCCTTAGATTGTCAAATTAAAAAATGACAACAGCCAACACAATAGCTGTTCAGTTTGAATGAATCAAAATTATACCTATTTGTTGGTCAGATCAGCAAGAAATATATTTTTTTGGTGTGCCACAGAATTTTAGTAGTTTATGTGTGCCATGAGATGAAAAACATTGAAAATTGCTGGAGATGTGTGTGATTGGACGTGTGGGGTGCTGGGTAATGGAGGAGTTCAGTTTCGTATAGTTAGAGATGGATATTGGACATTCAAGTGTACATGCTGATTACAATTTGGGTATGTGACCCTGGAGTTCAGGGAAGGGCCCAGGCTTTAGGCAGGCAGGTAGCCAGCCAGATAAATAGATATACATAGGTGATGATAGAAAGATGGATAGATAGATGATAAATGATAAACAGACAGACAGGTAGACAGATATATATAAAACCATGAACCATGAGACTGGACCGGGGAGGCAGATCAATTACTGCATCAGTGTGATGAGCGCTATGGCGTGTGGGGTCCTGCCACAGGAGGGAGTACTCAGCTGATGAGGAGAACCCTAGGGTCACATAAAGCGGTCACAATAAAAATGATCTTAAAAAATAAAAATAAAAAATGACCTTAAGAGGCACCATGCATTCAACTGTTAAAATATTTGAGTGCTTATTGTGTTCCAGGACGTATTCCAGACACAGCAGTTACCGAGGCACGGACCATGCCTCCATGGAGATCATCACGTTACAGGGCAGACAGTCTCATGTGCCCAAATTGTCTAACATGTAATTGTCAGAATATACACCTGGACATCCAACAGTCATCTCAAAAGTGAATTCCTGACTCCCTGCACCCCCACCACCACCCAAATCTATTCTCACCGTAGTATTTCCCACATCGGTTATGGCACCTCTCTTGCCAGTTGTTCAGGCCAAAACCCTTGGTGTCATTCTTTTGTTTCTAACAGCCCACTTCCAATCCCTCAGTAAAATCCTGTTGCCTCAAAACAAATCCGGAACATGATCACTTCTCACCTCCTCTGCTGCTATGATTACTGCAAATAGTATCACCACTAATCTCCCAACTTCCTCCTGACACCCCATCTACAGTCTATCCTCAATACGGAACCCCGAGGGTCCTCAGGAAGGGTCCTGGCTACAGTTGATTGGTTGGTTGATTAACTGATTGACTGATGTATATAAAACCATGAGACCAGATAAGGTCACAAAAGGAATGAGTATAAATGAAGGACCAAGGCATGGGAAGTACTGTCACTTCCTTATGACATGGTGGGGGGACTGTGAGAAGGCCCTGACTGGCCGATTCCTAAGGAAATCCAGGATGACTCAACATTCCATCAGATGAGGAGGAGGTGGTGGCAGGACTCCCTTCCTCTGATAGGACCCCACTTGGCACAATGTGTTCATTGCTAGCAGATGCAGAAAAGCCAGGATGGGAAGAAGCAGGAATGTGTCCTCTGAATGGCGGTGTTGTGCCCAAGGGATGGGGCCTAACCCCTAGTGTGGCCTCCAGCATGAGGAGGCACAAGACCCAGGCCTGCTGAGCCAACATTCTCCAGGTGTTTTCCTAAAGCCTCCCCAAAGATCACTGGAGGTCTTGTGGCAGGCGCATCCTCCCTGCCTGGAGCGAGTTGGGCAGAGAGTCATGTGAAAGGATGCCCCGGAGAAGGAAAGTGACGCAGGCGGGTCGCAAGAGCATCAGGTGGGAAGCCAAGGTTAATATGCACACATCCTGTCTTAGGCAGAGCAGGTCTTTCCCATGGTCCCCACAGGCTTCTACCTGCCCCAGCAGATTTCTATCTTGGAATTTCAGACAACTGACCACCACCAACTGCCTGAGTTTTGTACCTGTTCACTCCACCCTAGCGGGAAGTCATAAAATACGCCAAGCAAGTGAGTGTGTAAGACCATCTCCTTGTTCTTGCTCAATCCTGTCATTCCAGCCTCTTGCCAGCAGGGGACCTAGATTCTCTGAGCCTAAACTGAAACTCCCTGCCCTGCTAGAGTTTCCAGCCTATTTAGAAGCTCCGACTCAAGGGTTCAGTTATCTCTGCTTGTCCACTCAAATTCTAGTCCCTTTTCTCTGTGGGTCTTTGAGTACAACATCCCCTGCCCCTAAATTCCCACACCCTCTGAATCTTAACCTCCTTCCACAGGTTCATCTTATTTTGGCTAACCTTTCCATTGCCACCCTATACTTGCCCTGTCCAGGCTGAATCCCTAGGAAGATGTTAGTAATGTATGAATACAAGGTCTGCCCAGATGGTATCCAGCTGTGTAATGTGAAAAATAGAGACATTTATTGAAGAAGATACAAGATACAAGAAACATTGTACATGGGACAATGATACCTCAGTCCTCTTCAAAGCAGGCACCTTGGGACCTCACACAGTTCTCCCAATCACCATCAGCTGCCCTGCCATATTTTCCTAAATTTCATTGACAGTCTGAAATCTCTTCCCTTTCAAAGGTGATTTTAATTTTGGGAAAAGCCAGAAGTTTCAGGGCGCCACATCTGGGCTGTAGGGGGACTGAGTCACCTGGGTGATTTGATGTCACGAAGAAACTGCACGAGACTTGATGCATGAGTGGGCGCATTGTCGTGATAAAGCTGACAATCGCGATGTGCCCATAGTTGCAGCCTTCTGAATCATGTGAACAGTTTCTCTGGAGCAATGTTCAAGCTTAATGAAAAATTTGATGCAGATTCATTGCTCTACTTGCTTAGTCATTGTGAATGCAACACCACACAGTACACATGCTCACTCAACAGTATCTACCGCTCCCACTGACTAGTACAGTGAAGTCATTGTTGTTCACACATATGCATTTCAGTCCCCTCTCCTTGGCTGCCAGGTTACATCGATGTTGCACAAACCATTCTTGTTATATTAAAAATGGCTGAACTTTTTCCAGACAGACCTCATATAGTGAAAAAGCAAGTTACAAAAATATTTATATTATAGTATAATGTTTGAAATATGAAGAATGTTTTTAGAGCAGCTTTAGGTTTGCAGAAATATTGAATAGCGAGTACAGAGTGTTTCCATATACCCATTTCCTGCCATTAGCCACATATAGTTTCCTGTATTATTAATATCTTGCATTTAGTGTGGTGCATTTGTTACAATTGCTGAGCTAATGCTGATACATTATTATTACTAGAGTTAATAGTTTACAGTAGGGCTCACTTTTGTGTTACCAATGCTATGGCTTTTGGCCAATGTATAATGATATGCATCTACCATTACAATGTCACAGAGAATAGTTTCACTGCCCTAAAAATACTCTGTGTCCCACCTCTTCATCCTTTTGTCCCTTCACTCGATCCCTGGAACCCACTGATTGTTTTTTTAATTGTGGAAAAATATACACAACATGAAGTTTACCATTTTAACAATTTTAAGTGTTCAATTCAGTAGCATTAAGTACATTTCCAATGTTGTATATACCACAATCTACAAAACATTTCATTAACCTAAACAACTTAAACAATAACTCCCCATTTCCCCACCCTCCCCCAGGACCTATTAACTTCTATTTTACTTTTTGTCTCTATTAATTTCCCTATTTTAAGTACTTCATATAAGTGGAATCATGCAATATTTGCCCTTTCGTGTCTGGCTTATTTTGCTTAACACAATGTGTTCAAGGTAGATCCATGTTATAGCATGTATCAGAACTTAATTTATTTTTATGGCTAAATAATATTCCATTATATGGATATATCACATTTTGTTTATCCATTCATCTGTTGATGGACACTTTGGTTGTTTCAACCTTTTGGCTATTGTGAAAAATACTTATATAAATATGGTGTGTAAATAAATATGTTTTGAGTCCCTACTTTCCATTCCTTTGGGTATATACCTAGGAGTGGAATTGCTGGATCATATGGTAATTCTATGTTTAATTCTCAGGGGAATCACTACCAAATTGTTTTCCACAGCAGCTGCAACATTTTATTCCCAGCAGCAATGCATAAGGGTTCCAATTTTTCCGGATCCTTGCCAACACTTGTTCACTCTCTTTTTTAAAAATAATAGCTGTGCTAATGGGTATGAAATGTTACCTCATTGTGGTTTTGATTTGAATTTCTTTAATGACTAATTATGTTGAGCATCTGTTCATGTGTTTATTGGCCATTTATATATCTTCTTTGAAGAAATGTCTACTTAAGTCCATTGCCCATTTTTAATTTTTTTGTTTGTTTTTACTTTGTTAAAACAGTTGTTGTTGACCACTGATCTTTCTATTGTCTTCATAGTTTTGCCTTTTCCAGGATATTTTAGAATTGGAATCATATAGTATACAGTCTTTTCAAAGTGGCTTTTTTCACTTAGCAATATATATTTCTTCCATGGCTTAAAGAGATTGCTAGCTCATTTCTTCTTAATGCTGAATAATATTCAGCATTATAGATTTACCACAGTTTTATTGTTCATTCACCCATTGAAGGATATATTGGTTGCTTCTAAGGTTTGGCAATGATAAGTAAAGCCATTATAAACATTTGAGTGCAGGGTTTTTTTGTGCACATGTTTTCAGTAAATTTGCGTAATAGAAAGGAGCACAAATGCCAGATAGTGTGGTAAGAGTATTTTAGTTTTGTAGGAAATGGCCGAACTGTTTTCCAAAAGGGTAATACCATTTTGCATTACCATCAGCAATGTGTGAGAGTTCTTGTTGCTCCATGCCCTCACCGACATTTGGTGCTGTCAGGGTTCTAGATATTGGCCATTGTAATAGGTGTGCAGTGATCTCTCATAGTTGCTTTAACTTTCCATTCTCTAATGACATGTGATGTTGCCTATCTTTTGGTATGCTTACTTGCCATTTGTAAATAATTGGTGAGTGTTCAGGTCTTATGGCCATTTTTAAATTGGGTTGTTTATTTTCTTATGGTTGAATTTTAAGAGTTCTTTGTTTATTTTCTTATTGTTGACTTTGAGTTCTTTAACAGGTAGGTGTTTTGCAAAGATACTAAGTGTGGATTGTCTTTTCATTTTCTAAACAATGTCTTTTGGAGAATGGAAGTTTTTTAACTTTAATGAAGTTCAACTTAACAATTTTTTTGTGGATTGTGCTTTTGGTCATGTATCTAAAAAGTCATCACCAAACCCAATATAAATTTTTCTTATAATCTCATTCTTGAAAGAAAAAAAAGGTATGTATGGCTTTATTTTTCATCTATTGTTAATCTGCACTTTCTAATTTTCTTACTTTGCAAATTAATTATACAATTTATTATATAGTTAAAAAAATCCCAGGGTTGGCAACATAGTAGGTAATTTTAGTTTTATATATAAAACTCTGTGACCCAGAAAACAGCTTTACTGGTCTGGCTTTCGTTTTCTCTGTCAGTGAGCATTGGAACACAGCGTCAGAGTTCCCTTTCTGTCATAAGCATCTAGAATGTTCACAATTTTTTAAAATTTATTTTAATAGGTCTAATTAGAGCATCCTGCCAAGGGGTATATAACCACAGGGCAGGGGAGGAATGTGTGTGTGTAAGCTTTTTTAAGGCTATTCACCCAGAAGTTTCTTTTTCTTTTTTTTAACCACTCAGACTGTATTCTCTCACCTAGAAGTTTCTTGAAATGAGAGGTGGGCCTATGGTCCTCAGACACTGTCCACATGCCTCACACCTCAAAGACAGCTATGCTGTATGGTTAGGTGGGAAAGCAAGTCCCTAACTTGCAGTGAGAAGAACAGGCCCACCACACCAAGAAGGAGAATGCAAAACTGACACACACCCTTCACTGTGGACCTTCCTCATGATCAATTACTATAGCCAAGGCCACAGTATGTTCCTCAGAAAACTTTTATGGTTTGGCTTTCAAATTTTCTTACTGTGACCCATAATAAAAAATATAGTTTACAATGTGACCCTCTACATATATGGTTATGAACACATGTTCATAGATTTGTAACTGCACCCAAAGTTTTGTGAAACCATCCTACTTTTAGTAGATATGATGCTCCCTGAGATTATTTATTCTCCCTATTCTATTTCATGAAAATGACCCTGACAATGACTGTCTAAAATAATTTAATGACTTTCTGGTGCGTCTGGACCTGTAATTTGAAACACATAGCCTGAGGATTATTTTACATTTTTTAATTCTATTTTTAATTTTTATGATATTTTATTTTATTGGTTTATTTATTATTTATTGATTTATTCAATATTTATTGAATATTTTATTGATTATGCTATTACGGTTGTCCTATTGTTTTCTCCCCTTTGTTTTCCTCTGCCCAGTAACCCCCCTCCCACCATCATTTCCACCTTAGTTCGTGTCCATGAGTCATACATAATACATCTAAGTTCTTTGACTTCTCCATTTCCCATACTATTCTTAACCTCCCCATGTCTATTTTGTACTTACCATTTATGCTTCTTATTCCCTGTACCTTTTTCCTCCTTCTCTCCCCTCCCCTTCCCCACTGATAACTCTCCATGTGATCTCTATTTTGGTGAATCCATTCCTGTTCTAGTTGTTTGCTTAGTTCATTTTTGTTTTTGTTTTTTAGGTTTGGTTGTTGATAATTGTGAGTTTGCTGTCATTTTACTGTTTGTATTTTTGATTTTCTTTTTCTTAGATAGGTATCTTTAACATTTCATATAATAATGGGTTGGTGATGATGAACTCCTTTATCTTGACCTTATCTGGGAAGCACTTTATCTGCCCTTCCATTCTAAATGAAAGCTTTGCTGGATAGAGCAATCTTGGATGTAGATCCTGCCTTTTATGACTTGGAATACTTCTTTCCAGCCCCTTATTGCCTATAAGGTTTCTTTTGAGAAATCAGCTGATAGTCTTATGGGAACTGTTTTGTAGGTAACTGTCCCCTTTTCTCTTGCTGCTTTTAAGATTCTCTCCTTATCTTTAATCTTAGCTAATGCAATTATGATGTGCCTTGGTGTGTGCTTCCTTGAATCCAACTTGTTTGGACTCTCTGAGCTTCCTGGACTTCCTGGAAGTCTATTTCCTTTGCCAGATTAGGGAAGTTCTTCATTATGTTTTCAAATAAGTGTTCAATTTCTTGCTCTTCCTCTTCTTCTGGAACCCCTATGATTTGGATGTTGGAACGTTTAAAGTTGTCCTGGAGGTTCCTAAGCCTCTCATTTTTTTTTTTTTTTAATTCTTGTTTCTTCATTCTGTTCTGGTTAAACATTTATTTCTTCTTTCTGGTACAAACCATTGATTTGAGTCCAGGTTTCCTTCCTTTCACTGTTGGTTCCCTCTGCATTTTCCTTTATTTCACTTTTCATAGCCTTTACTTTTTCCTCTATTTTGCAACCATCCTCAACCAATTCTGTGAGCATCCTGATTACCAATGTTTTTTTTTCCTTTTATGTGTGATGTTCCACACAAAATGTGAGTAGCTCTAAAATTAAGGCAAGTAGCTGTGCTGTTTGATAATTATCAGGACAAATTGTACTGTTTTTGTTAGGTCCGACTATATTATCCTTCTCACATTTGTCTTCTTTTTTTTAAGATTTTATTTATTTATTTTTAGAGAGGGAAGGGAGAGGGAGAGAGAGAGAGAGAAACATCAATGTGCAGTTGCTGGGGGACATGGCCTGCAACCTAGGCATGTGCCCTGACTGGGAATCGAACCTGCGATGCCTGGTTCGCAGCCCACGCTCAATCCACTGAGCTACGCCAGCCAGGGCCCTCACATTTGTCTTCTGAAGTATTTGTCAAAAGTGGTGCTGTGAGGACATGCATAAAATGGTTGTAGAAGAAATTCAGAAATTAATTTTTTCAGTTTTATCATCACTCTGCTGGGCTTCTTGCATGACAAATTCTCAGACAATGGATGGACTAAATTCTACTAAATAAGAAAATATGTCTGTAGCAGCTGATCTGAGTTGCAAATCATCCATGGCCATTACAATTTCAAGAGCAGAAAGAATTCCCAATTTTGCTAAAGTTTTGAAAAATGCATCCCTGTTTTGAGGTTGTAATGTCTGAGAAAATGCACAAAATTCCTTGAAAAAATTAAGCACTTCACACCATTTATCATCATCTGTGGCCTCATCTGTTAATTATGCAAAAACTTCAGACAAAAATTTCTCACCTCCCTGCAACATTCTGACTACCTGAACTTTGTTGAAGAAAATAAAAGAAAACAAAAACAGATGGCGTAGGCAAAATGATGTCCTGAATGTACTGTACCCTGTAAGTCTGGTGTGTTTTTTTGCCTTAGCTCAGAGCCTGTTATTGGTATAACTTCCTTAAACTTTACAGTTTTGGTCAGGAATTCTCTATGCCTTTTTGGCGGAGCTACAGCAGGGTCATTCAAGGGATATCCCACGACATCCATGATACACTCATCAGAAAACATTACTTCAAACAGAGTTGCCTTATTTAGGAATAGGATTCCTCTAGTAATTTCATACAAATGGTGTAAGCCTTCAGTGGTTTCTAGGTTCTCACGAGCTTGGAACAGCTGCAGTAGTTTTTTAATATACCCTTCATTTTCCAAGGCCAGAGCCAGCTTTTCCCTAGGGATAGGTGAGGAGAGCACTGAGGTAACTAAGTTAGCAATCTCTTCAAGTTTATTGAGTTCACATGAGGACAGGCCAATCAGATGACTAGTTTTAGGCATTTCTTCAAATCATTCTTCTGATTCATCAGTGAGGTCCTGTGTGACTTCCACTGATGGATCCTTACCTTGAACCTGACAAATTTTTTCCTAGATCTCATCACGGCCAGCTTTTTCCTGAAAACTTAGAGCCAGATCATAGTTGTCAGCTTCTGACAAAACAGTTAATGTACGCTGTTGCTTCTGAAATGCAGTGTTTGGACTTATCTTTGATTCCAAGAGCAGGGATCTGTCGGACTCTGCCTGAACCAGCAGCAACTTCCCCTTGAGCTCCTCCACACAAGTGAAAGAGACGTGCCTGGGGCCTCCGTCATCCCATTGACGGTCTTCATTCACAGTACAGACCTTCACTCACCGCTGTGAGTCCGACATTGTGGCTGCTGTCCCCGCCGCTCCGGCCACCACCTCCACATTCACTTCATCCACGCCTCTCACTCTTGAGAGATGGTAGCAGCAGTGGTGGCAGCTCCAGCTCTGCTTGGCCCAAGTTCACCATGGCTCCCACGGTTCAGCCACGGGAAGGGGCAACAAAAACCACCAAGACCTCTATGACGAGAGTTCTGGTTACCTCTCACTTTACCCCTCCACACACCCACCCTCCCCTTTGCTACCCTGCAGAGCTCACTTGCTCTCCTGCCCCCGCAGTAACTACTACACATCTGCTATCTTGTAACCCAATTCTCTCTGCCTTTTTCTTCCTTCTCCAGCAGGTTTGCATGGGCTGTCCGAACAAGGGCTACAGTGGTGGATGAGGCCAACTCTGATCACCAGTGTTTTGAACTCTGTATCTGATAGGTTGGCTATCTCTTCATCACTTAGTTGTATTTTTTCTGGAGCTTTGATCTGTTCTTTCATTTGGGCCATTTTTTTTTTTTTTTGTCTTGTTGTGCTTGTTATGTAGTAAGGGGCAGACCTGAGGAATTCGCCAGATTGGAGCAACCTACCTCCTTGCATTGTGGCGCTGTATGTGGGGGAGGGGTCTGAGAGGAAACAATGCCTCTTGCTCAGCTCTCTGCCGGCTTTCAGTCACTTCCCTGGTCATTTACCCACAAGCAAATTGAGCCCTTCTGGTGCTGATACCTGCATGGGTGGGTTTGTGTACATTCTAGGACCCTATGGATCTCTCCAACGGAATCTCCTGTGAGGCGGGGAGTTTCTCCTGCTGCCTCAACCCCCACAGGATTTTTCAGTCAGAGGTTTTAAGGCTCTATTTCCCCCAAACTGGAACCCTCAGTTGTGTGGTCTGCCTCGCTCTCCAGCTGTTCCTCCTGGTTCATTTGCACGCAAATGTGGGACCACCTGCTCCACCAGCCACCACCTCACCCACCCTGGTCCTCCAGCTTCAGTCTTGCCATGCCTCCTTTCCACCCCAGCTGCCCATCTCCCTCCCTCCTGCCAGTCTGGGTGAGTGTCTCTTCTTTTACTACTTGGTTTTTGGGCTTCTGTACAGTTCGGTTTTCTGTCAATTCTGGTTATTTTTGTTTGTTTGTTTTTAAATGTGTTGCTGTCCTTTGTTTGGTTGTGCAAGGAGGCAAAGTGTATCTACCTAGGCCTCCATCTTGGCTGGAACTCCAGATCTCTCTCATTTCACATTTTTGATTAGAGAACCACACTTGTCTCTTTCTTTAAAATTTTTTTCTACAGTTGATATCCAGTATTACTTTAGATTACTTAATCTAAAGTAGTCTGAAGTAATGATTATAGTGGTTAGACACATATAACTTACAAAGTTATCCCCCCCAATAAGTCTAGTACCCACCTGGCACCATACATAGTTATTATAATATTATTGACTATTTTCTCTATTCTGTACCTTACATCCCCATGCCTATTTTGTAACCTTTAATCCCTTCATCTTTTTCACCTAGCCCCCAAACCCCCTCCCATCTGGCAATCATCAGAGTGTTCTCTGCATTCACAAATCTATTTCTGTTTTGTTCGCTCATTTATTTTGTTCTTTAGATTCCACATATAAGTGAAATCATATGGTATTTGTCTTTCTCTGACTTATTTCACTCAGGATAAAAACCTCTAATAGGTCCATGCATGTTGTTGCAAATGGTATACACTTTTGTCTTTTGATTTAAAGACAGTTACCTATGAAAGACAAGAACAACATTGTGGAGTATAAGGTAACATTTCCCTTGGCTGGAGTAATGTAAGAATAGAATTCTCAAGCTTGTCTTAAAAGTCTGTGTGGTTGAAAGGTCTAGCAGAGATGGACAGCTACTAATATACCTATGACTGAAGAAAACCCTACTCTATTTGAGAGGCTGATTTTCTGACCTATGGACATATTTAGAAGAACATTTTCTGGAGCCTTGTTTAGTGATTTAAAGGTGGGAACAACCTTAATAGGAATATAAAGTCTGAGCGATGATTTTTAATGGTGAACTGGCTGGATCAATAATTATAATATGCATATTTATATTTAAAAGGGAATATTATAAGCCATAACCCTTTTTTTATAACACAGACTGCAAAACATCAGAGATTTACAGTATCTTCTTGGTTTTCAGTGATACACAGAAGACACCAGCTCTTCAAACAGTTTGGGGAAGCCCCTGCCAGACATTGTATCTGAAGTTTAGGGAACAGTCATAAGATTTTTACATTAAAAAAAAATGGAGAAACACTGTTTGAAGACCTGATATAAACATACTTGTAAAATTAACTTTTCAAAAATGATTCCTTGGAGGAAAATTAGTAGTATGCATTGGTTCTTTTTGACTTTTTTGGACAACATAACAATTATTGAACAATTATTAATCTGCCAAATAATTAGGAGGATTACTCTGTAGGTGAACAGACTCATGAATAGTGTATCAGCAAACTTACCTCAGGCACCTTCTAATACACTGCAGTCCTGCTACAATCACTATTCTCCATAAGGATAACAATCGCAACTGTTAATCTTGTCATTTTAGTGGTTTTGGGAGTCTGTCTTTAGAGGAATTTTAATGAACTGAAGCTGACATCCATCAGTGAAGCAAATAAACAAACAAACACCACTCGCTTCTGCAACACCACCCGCCCCCCACCCCCTGCCCACCGCCCCAAGATCCCAACACATTCCAAGCCTGACCACAAGCGCTAAGAGCACTTCTTTTCTCTTCACCTGAGATGGTTCCATTTTCTAGGCCACTTTTTTCCCCTCAAAGGGCAAACAGTGTAAAATAGAACCTTAAAACGAAAACATCAAAAATCCCAAGAAGATCCCAAGTCATTTTGAATTGATGTGGCTTTGATTTTGAGAGTAAAGTGTGAGGACACAGCAGAATTCAGTTTAGTGAATGGGGCCAAAGCCTTTAGTAGTTAAAAGAGGAAAGGATCAGATCTATATACAAAAGATACCTTGGTTAAAAGTGAGTGTTCTCAAATATCTAACATCTGCCCATGGAATGTTTGAGAACTTAGCAAAATCAGCTCTCATTTCCAGAAAAACAAGCAGTATTGTTCAGTAACAAGTAAAAACAAATGGCTGGGGAAGTCCTAGCAAATGTAATAGGACACTAAAAGGTGTATTCACTGGGAAGGAAGAAATCAAACTCTCTTTGTTCACAAATGACAAAAATACCCCAAATAGCCAACCCAACTTTGAAGGAGAAGGACAAAGTCAGAAGGACCAAAAGGGGCATCTGGCCACATGAACTAGAGAAAGTGAAAGCAGATGACAGCCTGAATCTTTCCTTAGTACTGTTGCTGCAAAAAGGCTGTCTAGATGTGTTTGTAAGGTAGTAAGATATATGTGGCAACTCAGGTTTTGTGTATACATGTGCCCTATTTCTCTGCAGAGAACTTGCTTATTTATAAGAGCAAAGGAGGAGCTGCTCTGTAGGGGAAGAATGGACAGGGGAAATCAGAAGACACAAAGATAAATAATTGAGAAAGCCTAAGGAGCAGCCTCCTAATTGGCTGAAAGCCGAGGTGTCTCATCATGTTAGGTTAAATACAAATAAAAAGATGAACTTTTGCTTTCACTTGATTGTCAATGTGAGAGTGAAAACTGTTTAGAAAAGACTCTAAGATGAATAACAGCAATCTCCTGAGAAGTGAGAGGGCTTCATTAGGAAAAAACAAAGCAAAAAACCTCTGAAAGGGAGAGTGGGTGGAAGCAACCAAAGAGGGTTCAAAAGGTGGAAAAGGAAACCCTAACTTTTCACTGAGATTAGAAGAGAGGAAAACAAATCTAGATGGTTATCACTGCTTTCCACAGAGCATGTGTTCTATGTGTCTTTGTTGAGTGAATGCTGCATCAATGACTGGGCAATAGAAAATGTTTGAGGTTATAGTATTAGTACCATTTCTTTTCCTCAAAATGTTCCAGAAAGACGTATGAGAACAAATCTTTAAAACTCAGTTCTAGAAAATATGCAATCACCAGCTCATCACCTTGCATGTACTCTGCTTCCCCAGAGGGAGAGCCTGACTGGTGTGTCAGGGCCAACAGGAATGACAACAGGCGACACATACAGTAGGAGGCAAAAACACACACAAAGGCACATAGATCTACAGGAACCCTACTGTGGCTCAGATAGCATGAGACTAGATTGAGTGCTGGGTAGAAATAGGCAAGGAAACCTGCATGCACACAGAATTAATATTAGCCCAAAGAATTGACTGACATAGTATAAAGTAATGAGAAGAAAATATGTCTTCAAATTTCAGGAATTAAAAATAAACTGACCCAGAGAACTTGATTTTTCTGAGGCCAGTGTAGTAGGCAGCCTCTCACATGGCTCCCGTTGAGCCTTGCCTCCTGACATTTGTGGCATTGTATAATTCCCTCCCCTCGAGAATCTTGCTTGTGGCCAATAGATTATGGCAACATTGAGAGGTATCACCTTCTGCCATTGAGTTACAAAAGATTATTATCAATACCTCTATCTTGCTAGCCAAATCCTTCCAAAGCCTTCTTGGTATACACACTTTTGTGGCATAAGCTGCCATGTTGGAGGGGCCCACATGACAAGGCCCTGAGGGTGGCCTGGGACAAATAGCCAGTGAGAAACTGAAGCTCTCAGCCCAAAAGAACCTGAGGAATTAAATTCTGCCAACAACCACTGAGTGAGCTTGGAAGCAGATCCACAGTTGAAACTTAGGATGAGACTGCAGACCCTGGGCTGATACCTCGATTTTGGCCTTATGAGAGACCACGAGGGTAGAGAGGATCCAGCTAAGCTCTGTCTGGATTCTTAACCCACACACACCATAAGATAACAAATATGTGCTGTTATAACAAGCTAACTTTGGGGCAATTTGTTACACAGCAATAGTAATAGAAATGGAAGTGGAGAAGCTGTGATTAGTTCCAGGGCTCTCAATATGTGTGCACTGCAGTCACGGCAAAGGCCTTGGGATACAATATTCCTGTGCCTCACCAATTTTCTGGTGAAATGTGCATTCAAATCCTTTCTTCTTTTTCTGTGAGCGTTGTTTCCTTTTTTATTGTTGAGTCTTGAGTGTTCTTTATAGATTCTGTATTTGAGTCCTTTTCCAGATATATGATATGCAAATATTTTCTCCCACTATGTCACTTGCATTCCTACAATAGCCCCATTGGTCATGACATATTATCCTTCTCATATATTTTTGTTTCGGTTTGCTCAAGTTTTGTTTTGAAGTACTGTATCTGTGCTAATGAGGAATAGTTGTCTTTATTTCTCTTGTAAAGTTGTTGTCTGGTTTTGGCTTCAAAGTAGAGTTGACCTTATGAAACAAATTGGGAAATATTCACTCTTCTGCATTTTTACAAAAGAGTTTGTAGAGAATTGGTATTATTTCTTCCTTAAATGTTTGGTAGAATTAACCAGTGGAGACACCTGGGCCTAGAGTTTTTTTTGTGGGGAGGTTTTTGACTAAAAATTCAATTTCCACTTTAGAGCCACTGCATTTGTCTATTTTTTCTTGAGTGAGCCTTGGTACTTTGTGTTTTTCAAGTAAGTTGTTATTTTCATTTAAGTTTTTGAATTTATCCTATAAAGCTGTTCATAACAGTCTCTTATTATTATTTTATTATCTGTTGGGCTAGTGGCTCTCCCCTTCCTCATTCCTTGTATTGATAATTTCTATCCTCTTTTTTTTTCCCTCGTCAGTCTGGCTAAAGTTTATCAATGTTATTAATCACTTCAAATAAATAGGAATTATGAATTTTCTCTGTTGTGTTTTTGTTTTCTATCTCATAGATTTCTGTTCTCATATTATTTCCTTCCTTCTATTTATTTTCATTTTATTTGCTCTTCCTTTCTTTTTTCTCAAGGTGAACACAGAAGTTGTTTGAGATCTTTCTTCTTTTTTAATATACCTGGTTATACTATAGATTTCTCCCTGAATCCCACAAATTTTATCCTAATTTTCATTCAAAGTATATTTTAAAACTCAGTTTAAAATATTTTCAAATGTCTCTTTTGATTTTTCCTTTCACCAATAATTCTTTATTTTACCTTCTCACTAACATTCAATCCATCAGTAGATGTGCTTCCAAAATATATCCTAAATTTCCCAACTTCTTACCAAGTCCAATCTTAAAAACCCAGTCTAAGCCCCAACTATTACTAGCTTGAGCTAGGTAAGCATCCTAATAGTCTTAAGCTAGACAATGACATCTTAATAGTCTCTTTTCTCTTCTTGCTCCCCTAAAGTTTACCCCCATAAAACAACTGAAGTGATCTTTCTAAGAAGAAAACCAACAAAGTAAAACTCCCTTAATGTCCCTAATAGCTCATTTTCCCCTCATGCATTGTATTTAGTTGTTTTATTGTTCAAAGAATACAGGCCAGATTTCTCTATTTGCCCAGTGCTTCTTCATAATTAGATTCAAGTTATGCAGTTTTTACAGCTATACAACCAAAGTGATATTGTGTTCTCAATGCATCATATCAGGAGGTATATGATTCAATTTGTTACAATACTAATGATGTTAAGGTGGTGCCTTAATTTGCTAGAAGATACTCTGAACCTATGAAAATATTCTGTTCCTCATCAAGTTTTCTCTCACTAGTTGTAAGCAAACATTATATACTTCTTAACATCATCATTCCTTCTATAGTTTTAAGTTGGCATTCTTCTATAAGGAAGAGCTTTCCCTCTTTCCATATTTATTTATATCAGTTTGGACTGGTTCTTATTAATTCAATATGTTGTAACCCATCATTATCATTATTTATTTCAATGCTCAGATTGTCCCATACTTGGCTGGTGGTACCCCTTTAAGTTGGCTGCTGTGTCCTTTTGATATGCCTTTATGACTTTTTTAACATTCTTGTACTTTATGGCATAAGAATATGTTCTAGGATAATTTATTTTTAATAGAAAAAATAAAATACATAGGAATAAACCTAATTAAAATAGAGCAGGAACCATAGAAAGGAACCATTACAACTCTGCTAAGACTCCCGCTTTCAGTCAAGATGGAGTAACAAGGCCCAAATATACCCTACTTTCTGTAACAATATTACAGAACTAGACAAAATATACAATGACTTTTAAGGCATTAGACATCAAGCAACAAATGACAGTTATCACTGAGAGACTGAAAACCAATGAGGTGAGCCCTGCAATGGTATCTGCTTACAGCCTGGACAAAGTTCCCAGATTGTGGTGTAGGGAAGAGGAACCCAAGTAGAACCTAGCAGTCTAACAGCTGAGAAGATTGAAGCTGAGAGTCAGAGAAGGCCAATGCAGCTAGAATATGCAGGTCAGAGTATCTGAGAAGAGAGGGATGGACATAGAACTCTTCCAATCTGAAGAGAGTTTCTCTTTAGTGTTCAGCAGAAGACTGGCTGCTACATGCATGTAGGAAAAGTACCTCAGGTGTGACTTTATAAAAACACCTGAAAAGATATAATAGCATAATATTCAAAGATCATACACAGAGGTAGACAGAGTGCCTAGCTAATAGCCAAAGCAGAAAACTTCATAATAAGTGGAACATTGGATAGAGTACCAAGAAGGGTCTTGCCTCAGTAGTGAGTAAAAATTAATTCTGGAGGAAATGTTCATAGGATCTGAAATCACAAGTGGCTATAATAGTGATTGAAGTAACATAACATACTAATCGGGTGGTAATTATAGAATAGGCTGTAGTAATGAACTCATAGAAGATTCATGCATATGCAGCTTCTGCTTAACTGAGGAATGACCCTGACCATGAGAAACTGGGCAAGCATCAGCAACTCATATCAGAACCAGCAGAAACGCTGCCTCCATGTCCTCTTCCCAGATATCAGCAGCGAAACCTGTGGACAGAATCATGAAACTACATGATGACACACACAGGAGATAACATTGAAACCACTCAAGAGAGGAGCTGAGGAACTGCACATGGTCAGAAATTCCTTAGCTGCCCTCTTCCCATGGTTCCCCTACATGAACTAGCCAGGGCACCTGGGATGCTAAGATGGGCTATGAGACAAGAGTCCTCCATCTTCCAGATTGCCAGCACCTGAATAAAACCATTTCCCTTACATCAGCACCTGCCTCTTGAGTAATGCCTTTCAAAGACTCAGGCAGCCAGACCTGATTTGGTGAGCCAAATAGGACAATGTGGACCCTGGTAAGGCACTGCTGGCCTGAGCTGGGGTCCCAGCTGCTGGTGGCAGGCTGACCCCATGGCAGGGATTGCAGGAATTTTTCAGCATCTGCTGAGAGTTCTTTATCTTGGAGACTTTCCCTGCTCTCCCTCTCAAGACATCAACTGCCTTTTAACACTTTGCTGGTGAAAGGAAGCAGGGAATGAGCCCAAACTGGGCAAAGTCACTGCTGTGTACAAGCAGTAGCCCCCCGCCCCACCATCTGAGTACTTTGAACCATCTGGGATTCTGTAGGAATCAGTAGATGCTGTATAGCACTAAGCATGGCTCAGCAACTAAGAAAAATCCCAGTTCCCTGCTGTGGGATTAGGAGCATGCTTTTGGTGTTCTGGTTTTTGGATTTCTGGGTTTTGAATACTTGTTCCATTTGAAAGCTCTCATCTGTCTCTTCTGTTTGGAAACTCTGTTATAGCTCTTGCCTGCCTGAAATGAAACTTTGCTATGGTTGTTCTTTGCTGGCTTTCTTATTTTTTTAAGGACTTGGTTTGCTCTTTGCTGTTTGTTCACATAGGGAATCCTCTGTCTTTGTCATCTGGGCATTGTGCCATTTAAAACTTGTGAAGGTCATTCACACTAATGTCCCACTCCCTCTTTAAGAGGATTTAGTTAGAGTACTCGTTTGTTTGAGGTTTGTTTTTACTTTAGATATTGTTTTGGTTCTGCTTTTTTGTTTGTTTTCATTTTTTAGTATCATTTATTTTATTTTTAAGTATATTTTATTGATTATGCTATTACAGTTTTCCCAATTTTTCCCCTTTAACCCCCCTCCACTCTGCACCCCCCAGCCCTCCAGCATTCCCCCCTCCTTGGTTCATGTCCATGGGTTGTATATATAAGTTCTTTGAGTTCTCTGTTTCCTATACCATTTTTGACCTCTCCCCATCTATTTAATGCCTACCAATTATGCTTCTCTTTCCCTGTGCCTTTTCCCCGCTATTCCTTCCTTTCCCCTCCCCACTGAAAACCCTCCATGTGATGTCCATTTCTCTGATTCTGTTCCTGTTCTAGTTGTTTGCTTAGTTTTTGTTTTCATTGTTTTTCTTTCTTTTATTTTTTATGTTCATTTGTTGATAGTTGTGAGTTTGTTGTCATTTTAATGTTCATAGTTTTGATCTTCCTTTTCTTAGGTAAGTCTCTTTAACATTTCATATAATAAGGGCTTGGTGATGATGAACTCCTTTCACTTGACCTTGTCTGGTAAGCACTTTCTCTGCCCTTCCATTCTAAATGATAGCTTTGCTGGATATAGCAATCTGGGATGTAGGTCCTTGCCTTTCATGACTTGGAATACTTCTTTCCAGCCCCTTATTGCCTATAAGGTTTCTTTTGAGAAATCAGCTGATAGCCTTATGGGCACTCCTTTGTAGGTAACTCTTTCCTTTCTTCTTGCTGCTTTTAAGATTCTCTCTTTGTCTTTAATCTTGAGTAACTTAATGATGATGTGCCTTGGTGTGTTCTTCTTTGGGTCCAACTTGTTTGGGACTCTCTGAGCTTCCTTGACTTCCTGGAAGTCTATTTCCTTCACCAGATTGGGGAAGTTTTCCTTCATTATTTGTTCAAATAAGTTTCCAATTTCTTGCTGTTGTTCTTCTACTTCTGGCACCCCTATAATTTGGATATTGGAATGTTTCAAGTTGTCCCAGAGGTTCAAAAGTCTCTTCATTTTTTTGAATTCTTGTTTCTTCATTCTGTTCCAGTTGGATGTTTATTTCTTCCTTTTGTTCCAAATCATTGATTTGAACCCTGGTTTCCTTCCTGTCACTGTTGGTCCCCTGAATACTTTGCTTTATTTCATTTGGGGTATCTTCCATTCATTCTTTCATTTATCAACCAAGCTCAATCAGTTCTGTGAGCATTTTGATTACCAGGGCTTTAAATTCTCCATCAGATAGGTTGGCTATCCCTTCACCACTCAGCTCTCTTTCTGAAGTTTTGCTCTGTTCTTTCATTTTGGCCCTATTTCTTTGTTCAGAGCACCTGTTAAGTGGTAAGGGGGCGGGGCCTTAGGTATTCATCAGGCAGGGCAACCCTCCTTGCTGTGTTGCAGCATTGCTAGTGGGGGAGGGGCCAGAGAGGGAACAGTGCAGCTCCCCTGCTTGTCTCTAGGCCACTTTCCAACGAACTCTCCTGTGAGACTGGGAGTTTCTTCCACAGTGGCATCTGCCATAGTCTGAAGCCAGCTCTGAGTCTCAGTTTCCCCTTAAGTCAGCCCGTCCCACACAGCCTGCTGCCTCACTGCAGCCAGCCCTGTCCTCATGGCCTGCTGCCTCACTGTGGTTTCTCTCTGTCTACCACCTCGCCAGTCTGGTTGTTCCATTTGACTGTTTCTTTAATTCCGTGGTTGCCGAAGTTCCATGCAGTTTCATTTTCTGGCACTTCTGGTTGTTTATTGATTTTAGATTGGCTGTTATCCTCCTTTTGGTTGTGTGAGGAAGCGAAGGGTTTCTACCCGCACCTCCATCTTGGCTGGAACTCCATTTTTAATGTTTTGGTTCTGTTATGAAATGGGCGGCTTGGTCTCATTTCCATCAGAGAAGCATTAGGTTGCATTTTAGCTGAATGGTCAACTTACAGCTTTAAGTTCGTGACTAATTAGAATTATTTTGCCAAAGGTCTGGTAAATGGAATAAGATCTCTTATGTGCAAATTTTCATGTTGCTACATCATAAAGATTCTACTCAGAAATGATTTATACACATGGTTCAAAAAGAGTTAAAAGGTCTCATGCCCCTTCCAGACTGTAAACTGCAGAAAGAAGAAAAATTGAGGAGATAAGTCCTTTAAGCACTCTGAATCCTCCTCCTGGAGGTACAGGACCTGTGGTGGCCCCAGAAACAATGGAAGATGTAATGTTACCCCTAAATCCTGTGGAAACAGCAGGGGTAACTGCCACACCTCAATATGAAGAAAAAAAAGGGCATTTTTTTTAATTTAAATGAATGTTCAAGTACAGTTTTCACCCCCTTACTCCCATTCAAGTCCTCCC
>PVIA01013438.1:11492-32237 GCA_004024845.1 Tonatia bakeri | reverse complement strand
GGCTTAATCTCCAAAATATATAAAGAACTTACACGATTATACTCTAAGAAGACAAGCAACCCAATTAAAAAATGGGCAAAAGACTTGAACACACACTTCTCCAAGGAGGACATACAGAAGATCCAAAATCACATGAAATGATGTTCAATATCGCTAGCTATCAGAGAGATGCAGATTAAAACCACAATGAGATACCACTTCACAACAGTCAGGATGGCCATCATAAGCAAAACAACAAACAACAAGTGTTGGAGAGGTTGTGGACAAAAGGGGACCCTAGTGCACTGTTGGTGGGACTGCAGACTGGCACAACCACTGTGGAAAACAGTATGGAACTTCCTCAGAAAATTAAAAATGGATCTGCCATTCGACCCAGCAACTCCACTGCTTGGGACTATATCCTAGGAATCCTAAAACACCAATCCAAAAGAACCTTTGCACCCCAATGTTCATAGCAGCACAATTTACAATAGCTAAGTGCTGGAAGCAACCTAGATGCCCATCAGTAAATGAATGGATCAAAAAACTATGGTACGTTTACACAATGGAATTCTATGCAGCAGAAAGAAAGAAGGAGCTCCTACCCTATGCAACATCATGGATGCAACTGGAAAGCATTATGTTAAGCGAAATAAGCCAGGCAGTGAAAGATAAATACCGTATGATCTTATCTTTAACAGGAACCTAAACAAGAAAACAAAGAAACAAGCAAAATATATTCAAAGACACTGCATTAGAGGACAGGCAGAAAGTGACCAGAGGAGAGAGAAGAAGAAATTTCAGGGGAAAAGGGGAAGGGTTTACAGGAAGAAAGTTAAAAGACACATGGATAAAAACCAGGGGGAGGGTGGTAATGGGAGGTAAGTTGGGAGGGGGGTGGGTGGGCTTGATTGGGAGTAAAGGGGAAAAAATTGTACTTGAACAATCATTTAAATAAAATGAAAAAAAAGAGAGAACAGCTTATTGCCTCACTCTGTTCAGAGGGTAGGAACTGTGTCTGTTTTGTTGCACTCCTATTATTAAGAATATATACATAAGACATAAGAACCAGCTTTGTACAACCACACCTAAAACAAAAACTAAAGCAAACTAAGCAAACCAGAACAGGAACAGAACCATTGAAATGGAGATCACGTGGAGGGTTATCAACAGGGGAGTGGGAGGGGGAGAGAAGGGGAGAAGGTACAGAGGATAAGTAGCATAGATGATAGGTAGAAAATAGACAGGGGGAAAGTAAGAACAGTATAGGAAATGTAGAAGCCAAAGAACTTATAGGTATGACCCATGGACATGAACTAAAGGTGGGGAATGTGGATGGGAGGGAATGTGCAGGATGGAGGGGAGTGAAGGGGAAAAAATGGGACAACTGTAATAGCATAATCAATAAAATATATTTTAAAAAACTGATAGTAAACACTGTATTTTTCTTTTATTAATTCAATAAACATTCATTAAAATGCAAAAACAACAACAAAAAAAGAAAGAACCAGCTTTGGCACAATCTGTTTGGTAAGGAGTGAGGTAGATCCTTGAGAAGGCTGGCCAGGAGCCCACTGGTGGCAGCACCAGAGGGATAAATAAGTGGCTGATTGGATCCCCCTGAGAAGAATTGGGTCTAAACCCTAAGCTGGGATCCCTAGCCTAGAGCACCAGAGCCTAAAAAGTACACAGATAACAAGCAGAAGCAAAAAGCGGCTGGGCTGTAGAGACAAATGGCTGGAGACCCAAGAGCTATTTAAAAGTCCAACACACAAATTTTGATTTGCTGTCACTTACTCTGGCCTCTGGTAAAGGTTGGGGTAGAGTGGGCTGGTGATACCTGAGGGGAGAACAAAAAATTAAGCTTGAGGAAAAGAACTAAGAAAGTACACGCTGGGATCCTGGCGCTGAGTGATCTCCCATTTGGAAGCAACCATTCTGTTCAAGCAGACCACTCCCCTCCAAGAGGCAGTAGCCTGAAGGGAAACAATAGCCTGACAACAGGAGGATATATGCCCTGGCCATGTGGTGCTTAAGCCTGACTGCTGAGTGCAGAGTGACCAGGTTAATAATTGAAGGAGACAACCAGGGACAGCATATCCCTGGAAGTATCCAATAGGCTGCCTAAGGTCATATGGGGTCAACATTTGACATCACCAAAGGCAGATCCAGAAAGAAAAAATACAGTGGTAAATACAAAAGAATACCGAGACGAAACTTCTGCGGTCTTCATGATTTGTGATATTTTCTTTCTTGCATAGCTTTTTAACATTCACTTCTCATCCAGCAGGCTTGTACATATTAAGTCACTAGATTTTATACTATAGTGTATTTCAATTCACATATTTTTCCCCTCCCTCTACTTAGCCCATTTTACCTTCCTCTGTCCTCAAATTATTTTCATTTCAAATTTTGTTTTCTGTCTTGCTACAGCTCATTTCCATTCCACACTCTTACTATTTCTCCCCCGTGCAGACACACAAAACCAATTTTCTTGTCAAGGGTCATTTCACATTCTTTTTTCCTATTCTTAAAATACCCATGTTCTCTCTCCACCTTTAACAATCTTTGCTTGTTGGTTGTGGGTAGGGTAGTTGTTGTTGCATTGTTTTTTTCAATTTCATCTCTAGAGCTTCACTAACTCTGTATTTCAAATATTAAATTTTACTGGTCCCCTCTCCTACTTCTTTTTTTGTCTCAAATTTTACTTTTTCTGTCTTACACTGTTTTTTTTTCTTTTCTCTTTTGTCCTTCTATTTCTTTTTCATCTTGCCCTTTTATTTTCCTTTATTCTCCTTTTTTTTTCTATTTCCTTACCTCCCAAATTTTACTCTTTCCCTCTCTTAGCCTGCTTTTCCCCCTACTCTTGGTATTCCCTCTCACTCTATCATCTTGAAATCACTTCCCATTCCTCTAAATATCTCTTAGACTTTTCTTTGTTTCTTTTTCCCCTCTTATTCCCATACCACCTACATTAATTTTAGCTCATTTGCTGTTGATAGTGGTGGATTGTTGGGGACCGCCCTGCCTGGTCTCAGGAAGCTGTAACCCACCGTGACTTAGGCTGAGTGAGAAACCCCCGGACCAGGAGCCACTAAGGAGACAAAAGCTTATTTCCCTGGCATAAACGCTGCCTGTTCAAATGCCTGGCTCCCTTTTGCATGATCAGCAGTCAATGACGAGTAACAATTCTCTAGGAAAGAGAATGAAACTAAGACAGTCATGATCACGTGAAGGCCTCTGGGAAGAGACTCACGGGGCTGTGGAAATGAAGGAGTGATCGACATCAACCCCTGCCCCCTTGGTTTTGTCAAAGCCTGAGTCTTTGTTCTGAGATGTGAGAAATCCAAGTCTCCTGGCTGCCTCTGTCTCCTGCCCAACTCAGGCCTGTGGAAATAGCTAAGGGGGCAGCCCAGACCAGAGACAGTGGACCCCCGCATTAATCAGGCCTGGGATATAGAATATGTAAGATCCTGTGACATCTGTTTGCTGGAGGATGTTATTAACTTGGAATTTGAAGGCACAGACAGGACATCTTTGGAACCTGTAGTCCTTTCATATGATAAAACTCCAATCTCTGCCCAGAATCACAGCAGGAGTTCTGTTAGCATCTTTGTAAGTTACCTGTCACCTTTGATCCTTTCTGCCAGACTGTGAATCCACAAACCGAGTCTGCTTTCTTAATAAAAACCTACTTGGGTAGAGGAACGGGGCATTTCCTGCTAGAGAAAGTGGCCATGCTATTTCTATTCCCCCACAGAAACTTGTCTGTGTATGTCTTTCTCGTGTTTTGACAAGCATCTGCAGCAGGGATGGATACTGCTGTATAGTATCCTCTACAGTGGATCTTTCCAATTTGGCTCCTATATTTTTATTAATTATTTACTATTTTTTCTTTGTCTTTCTCTCTTTCATTTCATTTTATTTTATATTATTTTAATTTCTTTTTAAAATTAATATTATATGCCTCACTTCTCATACTTCATTCCACATTCTTCATTCTCTTTCTTATTCATGAGGTAAATTTTATCTTCTCTCTTTTCATTGCTCCAACACCCAACCCTTATTAGTGCTCCTCCCTCTACACTTTCAAAATCATTTTTTCTTTCCATAGGACATCTCATATCCCCTCTCCTTTTTTATAATAGTGTTAATCTCATTAAACTCTTATTAATACTGGTTCATTTGCTGTTGATAGTGGGATTGTGGTGGGGGGAGAGTTGTATTTGTGGTTGTGGGTTTATTTCCTGAGCTCTGTGGTTTTGTTCAGGTAGCACCTGCACAACAGCACAAAATGTGGTGGGCAGAGTGACCCTCAGTCAACCAGCTAGAGTCAAGACCGTATCAAAGAAACCCCCCAAACAATCAAATCCCAATTACATCCAGAAAACCAGCAGAAAAGACACAAATGGCATCCCAATAGCACCAAGTTCAGGTGATCAAGAAGACTGCACTACTGAATCTCTCAGGCTCTTTACCGTAGAAGTTCATACCACAAAGTCAGAAAGTCAAAATAGATAAATTTATGAAGCACAAGCAAACAAAAAGAGTCCCACAAATAATGGGAATACAAAGTAACAACACTCTATCAAAAGGAAAGGAGGAATCCTAAGAAAGAATGCTAAATGAAATAGAGGCAAGTAAACTATTGGATACTGAGTTGAAAACAATGCTTATAAGGAAACTCAATGAGCTCTGTGAAAATTATCAAAAACAGCAGGAAAACTATCAGAAACTTACTGCAAACTATATTAGCATTAAAAAACCTTAGAAATAATCAACAAGGACCAAGAGGAAATGAAAAATACAATTCCTGAATTAAAGGACACAGTGTAAGGAATCAAAAGCAGGCTAGATGAAACAGAGGATTGAATCAGTGAGCTGGAGAACAAGGTAGAAAAAAAAACACCCAAATATAGCTAAAGAGGGAAAAAAGACTCCAAAAGAAAAAAGAGAGGTTAAGGGAAATGCAATACAACATGAAATGGAATAATCTATATAATAGGGATACCAGAAGGAGAAGAAGAAAAGCAAGGGGTAGAAAACCCATTTGAAAAAGTAATGATGGAAAACTACCCTAATTTGATGAGAGAAAAAGCCACACAAGTCCAGGAAGCAGAGAGGGCCCCAATCAAGAGGAACCCAGAGAGGCCCACAGCAAGACACATTATAGTTAAAATGGCAAAATTTAAAGACAAAGAGAAAATCTGGAAAGCACCAAGGGAGAAACAGGAAGTAACATACAAGGGAGCCCCAATAAGGCTAGCACATGACTTCTCGTCAAAAACATTACAAGCCAGAAGGGAATGCAAGAAATATTCCAAGTAATGAAAAGCAAAGACCTGCAACCAACACCATCTATCCAGCAAGGGTCTCAGTTAAAATGGAAAGTGAAATAAGGACCTTCCTGGACAAAAGATGGCTAAAAAAATACACTTCCACCAAACTAGCATTGTAAGATATGCTAAAAGGACTGCTTTAAGAAGAGGAAGAAAAACAGTAGAGAGAAAGGAACAAAGGTACAAAGAGAGTAAAATGACAATGAATAAGTACCTCTCAATAACAAGCATAAATGTAAATGGATTATATGCTCCAATCAAAAGACATGGTATAGCTGAATAAATAGGAAAACAAGGCCTGCACATATGGTCTCTATAAGAGGAGTACATCAGAACAAAAGAGCTACACAGACTGAAACTGAAGGGTTGGAAGGGTTGCTTATTCCAAGCAAACAGACAAGTAAAAAAGCAGGGGTTAGCAATACTATATCTGACAAAATATAGTTCAAAGCAAAGGCCATAAAAAGAGACTCATAAGGATACTTCATAATACTCAAGAGAAATATCAATCATGAAGATATAAACATTATAAACATATATACACCCAACATAGGAGCACCAAAATATATAAGGAAAATCTTAGAGGACTGCAAGAAAGATACAGACAGCAACACACTTATACTAGGAGATTTTAACACCCCATTGTCAAAATGGGTAGATCTTCCAAACAAAATATCAAGAAGGATTTTGTAGCATTGTTCTAGATCAAATGGACTTAACTAATGTACATAGAGCCTTTCATGCCAAAGAAGCAAAATGCACATTCTTTTCAAGTGTACGTGGAACATTTTCAAAGCTAGACCACATGAGAGGACACAAAACAAGCCTCAACAAATTCAAAAAAATTGAAATCATATCAAGTATTTTCTCCAACCACAGGGGCCTGAAACCAGAAACAAACCTCAAGGAAAAAACTCAAAACACTCAAACTCATGGAGATTGAATAACACAATATTAAACAATGAATGGGTCAAGAATGAGATCAAGGAAGAAATCAAAAAGTTTCTGGAAACAAATGAAAGTGAACTTACAGCAGTCCAAAACTTATGTGATACAGTGAAGGTAGTACTGAGAGGGAAGTTTATAGTGATACAAGTCTACCTAAAAAAGCTAGAAACATTTCAAATAAACAACCTAGCTCTACATCTACAAGAACTGGAGGAACATCAACAAACAAAGCCCAAAGCCAGTAGAAGGAAGAAAGTAACCAAGATCAGAACAGAATTAAATGACATAGAGACTAAAAGAAAAATTTTAAGGATCAATAACTACAAGAGCTCCTTCTCTGAAAAGATAAACAAGATGAAGAAGATTTTAACTAGATTCATCAAGAAAAAAAAGATAGAGGACCTAAATTAATAAAATCAGAAATAAAAGGAGAAATTACAACTGATAAAACTGAAATAGAAGAGATTGTAAGGAATCACTATGAACAATTATATGCCAAGAAATTTGAAAACCTGGGTGAAATGGATGAGTTTGTAGAAACATATAATCCTCCAAAACTGAAATAAGAAAAAGTAGAAAGACTAAATAAACCAATAACAGCTGGTGACATTGAAGCAGTAATCAAAAAACTCTTGTCACATGTAAGTTCTGGTCTGAACTGTTTCACAGAATTTTACAAAACATTTAAGGGAGAACTAACTGCTATACCTCTCAGAGTATTCCAAAAAATCCAAGAATTGGGAAGATTCCCAAACTCTTTTTATGAGGCCAACAACATCCTAATCTCCAAACCAGATAAACACAAAACAAAGAAACAAAACTTCAGACCAGTATTGCTGATGAACATAGACACTAAAATCTTCAACAAAATATTGGAAAACCACATCCAGCAATACATTAAAAAGATCATATACCATGATCAAGTTGGATTCATTCCAGGGATGCAAGGATAGTACAATATTCACAAATCAATAAACATATCACATCACATGAAGAAAATGAAAGTCAAGAATCACATGATCATAGCTACATGTGGAAAAAGCACTTGATAAGGTACAGCACCCACTTATGATAAAAACACTCAGCAAAGTGGGAACACAGGGAGCATTCCTCAACATAATAAAGGCCATATATGAGAGACCTACAGCCAACATCATACTCAATGGGCAAAAACTAAAATCTTCTCCTTAAGATCAGGAATAAGACAAAAATGTCCTCTTTACCGCTCCTACTCAAAATAGTATTTGAAGTCCTAGCCACAGCAATCAGACAAGAAAAAGAGATAAAAAGCATCCAAATGGGAAAGGAGGAGGTAAAATTATCATTGTTGGCAGTTGACATGATAGTGTGCATAGAAAATCCTATAGACTCAGTCAAAAAACTGCTCAACGTAATAACTGAATTTGGCAAAACAGTGGGATACAAAGTCAATATTCAGAAATCAAAGACAGTGTTATACACCAACAATGAAATATCAGAAAAGGAAATCAGGAAAAAAAATCCCGTTTGATATAGCAACAAGAAACATAAAGTATTTAGAATAAATCTAACTGAGGATGTAAAAGACTTGCACTCAGAAAACTATACAACACTGAAGAAAGAAATTAACAGACACAAATAATGGAAGCATGTACCATGCTAATGGATTGGAAGAATTAACATCATCAAAATGTCCATACTACTCAAAACAATTTACAGATTAAACACAATCCCTATCAAAGTGCCAATGACATATTTCACAGATATAGAGTAAACATTTCAGACATTTATATGGAACCATAAATGACCCCAAATAGTTGCAGAAATTTTGAGAAGGAACAAAGTCGGAGAGATCATAATACCTGATACCGAACTGTATTACAAGGCCACTGTCATCAAAACAGTCTGGTACTGGCATAGGAACACATACATAGACCAATGGAACAGAACAGAGAGCCCAGAAGTAAACCCAAGTCTCTATGGTCAATTAATATTTGACAAAGGGGGAAGAAGCATAAAATGGATTAATAACCTCTTCAACAAATAGTGTTGGGAGATCTGGACAGCTACATGCAAAAAAAAAAAAAAAAGAAAGAAACTCGATCACCAACTTACACCATACACAAAAATAAATTCAAGGTGGATAAAAGATTTAAATATGAGTTATGAACCCTGGCTGGCATAGCTCAGTGGATTGGGTGTGGCCGCGAACCAAAGCATTGCAGGTTTGATTCCCAGTAAGGGCCCATGCCTGGGTTGTGGGCCAGGTCCCCAGTGGGGTCCACATGAGTATCAACCACACATTGATGTCTCTCTCTCTCTCCCTCCCTTCTCCTCTTTAAAAATAAATAAATATAATCTTAAAAAATTATATATTAAAAAATATGAGTTATGACACCATAAAAGTCCTAGAGGAAAACATTTGCAGGAAATTCTCAGATATTCTGTGCAACAATATCTTCACTGACATGTCCCCTAGAGCAAGGGACATAAAAGAAAGAATAAACAAATTGGACCTCATCAAATTGAAAAGCTTCTGCATGGCTAGAGAGAACAACATTAAAATGAAAAAAGAACCAACTATATGGGAAAACATATTTTCCAATGATACATCAGATAAGGGTTTGATCTCAAAATATATAAAGAACTCACATGATTGCACTCCAGGAAGACAAACATCCCAATTAAAAAATGGACAAAAGACTTAAAGAGACACTTCTCCAAGACCATACAGAGGGCTCAGAGACATATGAAAAGATGCCCAGCAGCACTAGCCATCAGCAGATACAAATTAAAACCACAGTGAGATACCATTTCATATCAGTGAGAATGACCATCATAAACAGCAACAAACAACAAGTGTTGGAGAGGTTGTGGATAAAAGGGAACCCTAGTGCACTGTTGGTGGGAAAGCAGACTGGTGCAGCCACTGTGGAAAATAATATGGAATTTCATCATAAAATTAAAAATGGTACTGCCTTTTGACCCAGAAATTCCACTGCTGGGATTATATCCTAAGAATCCTGAAACACCAATCCAAAAGAACCTATGCACTCCAATGTTCATAGCAGCACAATTTACAATAGCCAAGTGCTGGAAGCAACCTAAGCGCCCATCAGTAAATGAGTGGATCAAAAACCTATGGTACATTTATGCAATGGAATACTATGCAGCAGAGATAAAGAAGAAATGCCTACCCTTTGCAACAGCATGGATGGAACTGGAGGGCATTATGCTAAGTAAATTAAGCCAGGTAATGAGGAACAAATACCATATGTTATCGCCTTTAACTGGGACCTAATCAACAAATGAAAAAAGCAAGCAAAAATAACCAGAGTCATTGAAATTAAGAACAATCTGAATGTAAAAGAGGAGAGGTGGGAGGGGACAATGGGTGGAAAGGATTTCAGGAACGATAAGGGTCACATGGGTGAAACCAAAGTGGGAGTGGAAGCAAGGGAGGAAGATGGGTTTGGCTGGGAAGTGAGAGTGTGTGTGTGTGTGTGGGGGGGGGTTAAATGCAGACAACTGTAATTGAACAACAGTAAAATAGTTAAAAAAGGGAAGACCCAGGTTTTAGGCAAGCCACTTTTAAAAATTAACTGAGACAAATACATTCTAGTCTTACCTAATGTGTGTATTAATTTAAAATAAACCTATTAAAAGTTCTAAAAAAGGAAAGACTACAGTTGAAGGGCAAAAGCAAAGTGCCTTGGGACCTCTTGCAGATATTGTTCCTTTGTAGGTGAAGCAAGTGACAACCCAAGTCCAATGGGACTAACCCAAAGCTCAGGATAAAATAATTTTAGCAAGTGATAGCAGAGAATAGAAATAAAGCATTCCAGCATTCCTCAGAGATCGTATATAGATTTATGACAACTATAAAATTAAATTTAAGAAACTGTTATTTGATTTAGTATTAGCAATTATTTTATTTATTCACTATTTTATTTATATATCCAAAAATGTGTGTTGAGCTTCTATTATATGACAACAAGTGAGGATGTTTGGGTATACAAAGAAAGTATGATCTTTATCTCCATGGATAATCTAGTTGAGAAAGCATACACTAAATAATCTAAAAATACCATGAAGTTATCAATTTTGATAAGTACTATGAGAGAAACTCACAGAGTACAATGACAAAGATTAACATGAGCTACTTCAGCAGGGTCCACAAAAGATGTCTTGCTGTGAGGTTAAGACCTGAGTGATAGAAGAAACTGTCAGAAGAGTGATCTAGGTAGAGATACAAGGTTTATAGGGATGAAAGTCAAGAAGTGGGAAAGTGTGTATGGCCTGTCAAGAACTAAAGGTGATTGTGGTAGATCATGGAACACAAGGAGGACATGGCAAACTGGGCTGGAGGAGATAAATTGGGACAATGGCATGTAGTACCTGCGGGCCATGTGGAATGTTTTGATTTTATTCTCAGTGCAGCAGGTAGCTATTGGAGGCTCCTTGAGAAAACAGTGTCATTTTCTGATTTACATTTAAATAGTCATTTGTGGATGAGTGTTTCATCCTCAGTAGTTTTCAGAAGGCTTAAATAATAGTGAAACTTAAATATTAATGAAATGTACTGGTGCTCTTTTCCACAAAGTCAATAATGTAATATATCCCATTTCCTTTTGTTTCTTCCACATTCATTTAAATTCCTGATCAGCAAGGTAACAATAAGTAAAGAAATTCTTGGTTACAAATCGACTCAAGTTCTGGTGCATAATCTTGTTTGTATCCAGCACTAACCCAACCACCTCACAAGATAGAGTCTCCTCAAAACACAAGGTAAGTGACCTGAGTGTAGATGGGTGGAGACTGAGGGAAAATAAAACTGATAGGAAGTTAGAGAGAAGATAATCCAAATCTTATAAAGTTCCATTTTAGTGGGGTTAATATATGAAAAGTATGATCCAGAGTGGAGGTCACTTGTTCACTGTTGAGTGGTCTCTTGATCCCAGAGAGAACTGTCTATGCATTTGGTATTACACGTGAAATCCATTTCTGGGTAGCAGTAGCTGGCAAGAGCAAGGCTGCCACTGTGAGTCAAGACTTATAGCTCAATGAGTGCTGCAATGAACATAGGAGTGGGGCAGAGGGCCATTCTTGTAGATGGTTTTGCATTTGGAGGAAGTTCCAGCATCAAGTCCAAGTGGATGCTACTCCTATGACTTGTATGGAGGGTGTTCTCCATTTACTTCTAGGCCAGGGTCTGCTTGAGACAATGTTGGGCCCAGACTGAGCCTGCAGGTGTTGAGGTTAGCTTTGTTGGCAGTTGGATGGGACTGGCAGGATTTGGAAGTGTTCCTCAACCTTTGCTTTTTTGAAATGATTTCCTTTAGGAGGATCTTATTGCTGCTATCAGACAAGTGAAGATATTGGTGCTTAGCTCTGTCAATGGAAATATAATAACACTGTGATTTGGTAGATGTTGTGGGACTTTTTGTTTGTTTTGGTATTTTAAATTATGTTCTTCCTCCTCCTGTTTCTGCATTTTATTTCTCTCCCTTTCTCTATCCCACTTTTTATCCCCTTTCAGTACTGCTTTCCCTTCACTTCCTCCTCCTTTTCCGTATTTAGCGTCTGCTCTTCCACCTCCCCTCCTTTTCTTTCTTATCTCCTCTTCTTCTCTACCTCCTCCCCCCACCTCCTCCTTCTTTTTCTTGTTTAACTGTTTGTTATTTGTCCACCCCCCACCAAAGTGAAGGTAACAAGGATAATACATTCTTTGTGTAGATACATATGCCCTTTATTTAGAAAATTTATTCTGTTACAAGTTTTAACCAATCTCAAAAATAGACATTCCTGAGAGGAGCTATTAAGGCTAAAGATGGCTCCTTGGAGCAAAGTTTATCATTGTTTCATGAAGTCATCTTGCACTTACACTCTAGATAAAGTCCCAAAATCTGCAAAATTTATGTGGTGAAAATATTCACCACTTATGAGCCACTAACTACATTGAGTACCTTTCCACAAATCAACTTGCCCCAGTAAAGTCAATATTAGAACCCTTCTTAACATGTCTTCTTAACATGTTACTAATTAAAGACCAAGGTCAATCTAGGTGAAAGGGAGCTGGGTGAAAAGGACTCATGTGAAGTTGTGATTAGAGTTTATTCTTGGTTAAAGGTTAGATAGGTTTTGGGTTAAGGCCAAATTAAGGTCTGGCTTAGCAATCAAGTTGTGGGAAGGGTTAGGGGATACTCTAAAACCAGGGCTTAAATGCTTTGTGGTTTCCTGCAGATTCATTCTCTGTGGACATGTCTTCAATGTGTCACAAAGGTGAGAGGTTAGTCTGAGCTGCAGTCTTGAAGGCTTTGATCCAGTGACTCTGACAGTAAGAGAGCACTGATGTTGGCCACTCTGCCCTTTGGAGGGGATCCAATGCCTGCTTTTGCCTATCTGAGGCATTTCAAAGTGTCAGGTCAGAATGTCTCAGAGGACAAGAAAGTGATGATAGCTTTTTATTTCTCCCTGTGGTGGTGGGGGCAAAAAGTGATAATCCTGGGTGTGCCCAGCAAGACATGGATATCAGATGAGTCATTTCCATCTGGTGCTTTTCTGCTTAAGGCACAATAGATCCACTGCTCTGTATGTGTGGAGTAAAGCCTGGACTGAGGAACAACATGGTGCTGACATGTCGTGAGACCCCAGTTCCCCAGCAACAGACTTTGCTCAGAAAGAGTGAGCAAGTTATTCACAGTCTCTGCATGGTGCTATATGGGACAACCAATGAAACAAATAACCACACTGCTGATTTTTTTTTCTTAAATTTCCTTTCAAAAAGTTCCATCCAGGACTGGCCACTGCTCATAAAGCAAGAGGATGAGACTGAAGTCAAAAGAATCCCTCTGGAATTATAAGAGCCACAGGAAAGAGACCCCTAATAATCAAAGTATTCACTATAACAAAAATATAATCCGGGGGCAATGATGGCACAGCACAGAGGGACAGAATGGAGATTGAATCCTGACCAGGGCCCAACATGCTTTCCATCCCACCTGATGGAAAGAAGCTGAAATATCAAATACAGCATATTTTTACTATCTCCCATTAACTGTTGTGATAGTAATCAACAATTGTTAAGATTCCAGATTCAAATAAACACAAGAGATGTGGTGAGAATAATAAAATAGGGGGTAGTGGAGACTTTGAAGAATACGTTAGTCTGAAGTCCAACAATTAGCCCTTCAGTTCTGGCAAACAGTTAATGTGTTAAAATCCAGAGTCTGTATTAGTAGACCTTTCAAAGTTTAAGAATAGCCATGTATCTAGAATTTAAATGGCCTATCTTGTTTTTATTTTTTATTTATTATTTTACATTGTGATTTATCTATATTTCTTTTTTCTTTATTTGTTATTATTGGCACTATTACAGATGCCCCTATTCCTCCCACCCTTTGTCCATCTCTACCAGTCTCTGCCTCCACTTCTCTCTGGCCATCACTACATTTTCGTTTATGTCCTTGGGTTTGCATAATCCTTTCCCCTTCTTTCATTCAACATCCCTGCCCCTCCCCTATTATAGCTGCTTGTATCCACGCCTCTCTTGTTTAAAAAATTTATTGTGTAATTTTGTTGAAAAGCATGGTGTAGACTGAACATAACATATCTACAGCAGTGTACCTATCCTAGGGCTATCATTTTTAACCTAGAGATTTGCAAAGATAATGTATGGTGGGTCTCCTGTTCACTCTAATCCAAATGAATTCTCTGTGGGACTCTGGGTCTGATGGTAAGAAAAGAAGCAAAGTGAGTTTTATGTACAGCAAATGAGATTGTGAATAGTTGACCAGGCTATAAACTCCTTAGATAGTAGAATAATGTGATAAACTCTCATCCCTGGAAAGAGATCTATAGAACTATGGTGTTTTTTTCACTGGGACTTTAGAGATCAACCCATAACTCAAGATTTGACCATTCACAGGATCTTTGCTTCAGAATTTACAAACACTCATGTATGACAAGCACAATCTAGTATTGTGACAGGCAACCTCCATGTTAGGCTAGTTTGTACTTTGTAACTTCCGCGTTAGGACCCTGCGCTTCTGTGCTAGGACCCCATGCTTTGCTCCTTGGTCTCCCATATAAGGGAGTCAGACCTACCATCCGCATTGGGCTTCTGTAACCTTGCTTTGCCATGTAGGTAGGGGGTCCGAGGCTATTTAAACCCCGGAAAGTTAGAGATCGGGGCTCAGGATTTGGGTTCTTCCCCTGAGCCCACGCGTAATAAAGAATCGTGCTCCGCCATCTCTCCTGCATGTGAGTTATTTTCTGCAACAGTATGTTCTCTGTATCTCAGCCCAATCTGATCAAATCCTCTGTGTTCTTCAGCCAGGGCTGCAATTGCAATTGACAGATGACAGTTTCAAAAACAGGAGCTTTAACAACCTGGAGATGACCAAGCAGACACCCACACAGCCATGCCATGCAGGGACAATGGTGCAGGAGGCAAAGGTTAGATACCACACTTGGGTCCCAGCTACAACTTCAGTCTCTGCGGTTCCCATAAAACAGCTTTTGACTTTACCAATTCATTACATCTTACTCCTTTAGGAAATTGTCCCTAAATATTTCACAGGCAGCTCAGGCCTCCTCAGAGCCTTCACTGGAAACTCAAGTCCTTCCCTCTTGTTTCATTAATTCATAAAATGTACTTTGCTTCAGTTGATGAAAAATTGCTTTGTTAGAACAGGAGAATAAGCATTGTTGTGTCAAGAATACAGTGCAAAAGCCTTGCCCCAGTATCTGTTTGAGGTCAGCCAGACCTCATGGAATGGCCAACAGAGAGCAAGGGCTGCAGCATCCAGCTCCACCCTGTGCTCTGTCCTCTGCAGGTCAAAAGAAGCTCTGGGATGGAGGGGTAGATATCTCCTAGGACAGAGACTGTGTCCCAAGGGCTGTGAATTGGAGCTGTGGAAATCTCAAGTCTAAATCCTAAAAGTTTGCTTTGTAAAAAGGTCCAGGAAAGAGATACAATCCCACCCCAACACACACACACACACACACAGCCCATGCTTTGGAATGCTGTGTCTGTGGGAAGCTGTGCTCAGTTCAGTTTGGTGACTATATCCTTTAGTCATGAAACAGCAGACACAGATGAAATTCAGGGTTGGCCTTGCCACCTGTCATAAACTATGTTTATCACTCTTCTCTTGTGAAGCTCCAAGGCTGCTGGGAGCATTTCACATTCTGCTCTGAATCTCTGACAGAACACCTGGACCAGGCTAAGGGCACAAAGATTATAAGCTGGCTCTTTGTAACTGGAAAAGACACCGGTGTTTGGGCTGCCTGTCACTACCAAATCCAATAAGTAATGACAGCGACTGAATCTTTTATGGGTGCTTTATTCAGATGGCTGGCGATCCAAGAAGATGGCAGGTTCATACACTAACAAATCATCTTCCCTTCTCTTTCCTGGCCAGATCTTTTATAAGAGGGTGGGGGAGGACAAAGAAGGTGCCGTGAGGGCTTTGAAATTCAGGGAGGATTAGGTGAGTGAAGCTGCTGCATTCCTGTTCTCTGCAGTTAGCTGTTCCCAAGAGGGGGAATGGTCACACAAAAGGCTGGGATGCCTCCAACTTGTCCCCAGGTGGTAATCTATAGCCAGTGCCACAGAAGGTTGCTGCTTTTCCCAGGAGCCAGGATGGGCCTTATTTATAGTTTCTGAAACAAAAGCTTAACATACACATTATTTGCTAGACTTTAAGCTTTTTACCTTAAGCTAAAATTCTCTAAGTCTTGAGTCCCCTATCATCTTGACTTTCCCCAGCCTGTCTCAGAATCAGCAGTTTTGAAAATTATAACCAGTGCATTTCAAATGTGTGTTAGCATCCATGACCCTGATTCATATCATAGAAAAGTAAAGTGTCCACGTTATACCTGTATAGGATTGCAAAGTTCCTATTGTGGCCCTTTTTCCTGTCTCTGTTAGACTGGAGACATAGGAGATCATCCCTGGAGAATTCGTAAGTAGGATGGACAAATACTCAAGACCAAAACACAGCATCACAGGCACATCCATGGACCAGTGAACATCTACCATCCCCAACTTTCATCAGCCAAGTGTTGGCTATCTTATGTTGCATAACACATGGCCCCCACATCTCAGTGGCTCACAACACACAACACTGATTTATCACTCATATCCCATGTCTTTAGTGGATGGAGTATGGCTATGTCCCAAATTTGACTTCATTCTAGGACTGAAGATGAAGAATCACACTATGGCTCTTAAAGTTTCAACTTACGAGTGGTGTTGTAGGAATGTGCAGCCAGGGGGCCCCCCAAAAAGAAGGATTTGTAATGGGGTCCAGAACTCAAGGTGTTCAGAAAATATTAAGATGTCCTCACTGCCCCTGCCCCAAGTGTGGGTTGGGGAAAGGACAAATGGAGCAGGCCTGTTAAGAGCTGTTTCCCATAGCAACAGCCTTGCAGCTAACCTCTGGTGTAGTCATTTAACATATCTATAACCTTTGACTGGTTACATAGATATGTTAAATAGCTGTGGCCATGCTCTGAGCCAGGGAATAGAAATAACTTCCCCATCAATACATAACTGGGGAGGGGCAGGTGTCCGGAGTTACAGCGTCTGCATGGGAGCTTGGAGATGATTGGCTCCACGACTTGGGGCCACACCTGCCCAGATCCACAATGGTGACCAAAAGCTGGAAAGGACAGCAGATTAAGGGCAAGTGTGGCTGAGTGTGGGAGGAGTCAGAAATGGGGCTGCAGAGGAAGATTGGCACGGGGATTTAAACCCAGACATGGTAGCCATTGAGGAGAGAGCCATACACTTCTGGCAGAGTGGGGACTCCCTCGGACCTGGGAGAGAGAACCATGTGGCTTTGGCAGAGTAGAGACTCCCACAGCCATTGTGCAGAGAACCACGCGGCTGCAGCCATGTAGGGGGGGCCATGCAGCTGTGTCAGTAGGAGAGCCACGTGCTTCTGGCAGAGTGGGGGGATCCCCCCCCAGCAGCCATGAGAAGAATCACCACGTGGCTTCAGCTGGAGATCCCGGCAACACAGCTGATGGTGCTGGGAACCAAGGAAGGCTTACCAGCCCGGCACGGATTACTGGGAAAAACCGGGATCTGCCTGAGCCAAGGACTTCCATTTCTTTCCCTGAGATATTGTTACAGGGTGCAGCCAAGAGGGGGGACCCCAAATGGACATTTAAAATGGGGTCCAGAACTCAAGGTGTTCAGAAAATACCAGGATGTCCTACCCTGCGCCCCAGGTGTGGGTGGGGCAAAGGGACAAATGGAGCAGGCCCTTTGAGAGCTGTTTTGCATAGCAACAGCTCTGCAGCTAACCTCTGGGGTGTGGTCATTTAACATATCTATAACCTTTGACTGGCTACATAGATATGTTAAATAGCTATGTCCATGCTCTGAGCCAGGGGGATGTAAGTAACTTCCCCACCAAGATGTAACTGGGGGGGTGGGGGCAGGTCCCCCGAGTTACAGTGCCTGCGTGAGAACTTGGAGATGATTGGCTCCATGACATGGGGCCACACCTGCCCAGACCCATGATGGCGACTAGAAAAGCTGGAAAGGATAGCAGATTGAGGGCAGGTGTGGCCAAGTATGGGAGGAGTCGGAAGTGGGGCTGCAGAGGAAGATTGGCATGGGGATTTAAAAGCCCAGGGGCGGCAGCCATAGATGAGAAAACCATGCGGCTTTTGGCAGAGTAGAGGGCTCACGCAGCCCTGTGAGAGAGGACCACGTGGCTGGAGCAGTGGAGAGAGGACCACGCGGTTTTGCTAGAGTGCAGACCCCTGCAGCTCTGGTAGGAGAGGACTGCGTGGCTTTGAGGTGCTTCTTTTGGTCACGTGGCCTGGGAAGCAAGAGAGACTTTGCCTGGAAGAAGGGTGAAGGAACTCTTACCAGTAGGCCATGAGACGGTGCTGCATGGCTTTGGATTAATTGGAGATCCTGCCTGGACGGCAACACAGCTGATGGTGCCGAGAACCGAGAGAGGCCTACCAGCCAAGCACGGATTACTGGGAAGAACCAGACACTGCCTGAGACTGGACTTCTATTTCCTTTCCTGAGATACGGTACCCCAGACTGGGCAGAGGGGGAAGGAAGGACTGTGTGCATTTGTGGTTGTTTTAAGGGACTTTGGGATTTTGGTAAAATCCCAAATGCATTAAATGCATTGGATTTGAGGAGTATAAGAAAAAGATAATTTGACCATGGCTTGAGTATTTTGTTTTGAGCAGCTCTAACAGATGACTTGCATTTATTGAGATGGAGGTTTAGAGGTGAACCAAGAAGTTCACCTTTGTTCATGTGACCTTTGAGGCTCCTGTTAGATATCCAAATGCAGATGTCACATAACAGTTGCAGATGTGGTTTTGGAAGTGAGGGAGATTTCAGGCCAGAGATTTAAATGTTTGAATCCTCATTTGTTTACTATTTAAAGCCAAGAGGCTACATGAGATGACTCAAATGGTGATGCGGGCAAGAAAAATGCCCCGAGGTCAGAACTTAGAAGGAGGAAGGAGGAACTGGAGGAGGGGGGACTAGTGAAGAAAGCTAAGAAGGAGTCCAGCTAGGTAGGAGTGAAACAAAGGGAGTAGTATTGTGATGATATGTTTAGAAACACAAGGAAGAGGGAATGCCCAACAGTACCCAGTGGGGCCAGAGGGAGCTGAGTACTGCCACTGCTTTTAGCCAAATAAAAGCTGCTGTGCATGTTACAGGGTGCAGCCAAGAGGGGGGACCCCAAATGGACATTTGAAATGGGGTCCAGAACTCAAGGTATCCAGGAGATTCTAAGATGTCTTTACCCCTTCCCCCACAGGTGTGAGTTGGGGGAAGGGGCACACAGCAAGAACATGCCTGGCAACTTTGCAGCTAATCCATGGCATGGTCATTTAACATACCTATAGCCTTAGGCTGGTCACTTGAATATGCTAAATAGCTATGGCCATCCTCTGGGCCAGGGGGATGGAAAGGGACCCCCCCACCCCAAGATGTGACTGGGGGGCAGGTCCCCTGAGTTACAGCACCTGCGTGGGAGCTCGAAGAAGATTGGCTCCACGACATGGGGTGACACTTGCCTAGACCCATGATGGTGACCAGAAAATCTGGAAAGAACAGCAGATTGAGGGCAAGTGTGGCCGAAGGTGGGAGGAGTTGGAAATGGGGCTGCAGAGGAAGATTGGTGCAGGGATTTAAACCCAGACACAACAGCCATAGAGGAGAGAACCACGTGGTTTTGGCTGAGTGGGGACTCCTGTGGTCCTGGGGGAGAGAGGACCACGTGGCTGGAGTGGTGGAGAGAGGACCTTGCAGCTTTGCCAGAGTGGGGACCCCAGCAACAGTAGTAGGGGGAACCACCACCCAGCTTTAGCAGAGATTCTGGTGACACAGCTGATGGTGCCAAGAACCGAGAGAGGCCTACTGTTACAGGGTGCAGCCAAGGGGGGGGGACCCCAAATGGACATTTGAAATGGGGCCCAGAACTCAAGGTGCCCAGAGATTCTAAGATTTTTTTTTACCTCTTCCCCCCACCACAGGTGTGAGTTGGGGGAAGGGGCACACAGAGCAAGAACATGCAGGGCAGCTTTGCAGCTAATCCATGGCATGGTCATTTAACACACCTATAGCCTTGGGCCGGTTGCTTGAATATGCTAAATAGCTATGGCCATGCTCTGGGCTAGGGGGATGGAAAGGAACTCCTCCCTGAGACGTGACTAGGAGCAGGTCCCCTGAGTTACAGCGCTTGGGTGGGAGCTCGGAGGAGATTGGTTCCAGGACATGGGGTGACACTTGCCCAGACCCATGATGGTGACCAGAAAGGCTGGAAAGGACAGCAGATTGAGGGCAAGTGTGGCCAAGTGTAGAAGGAGTCGGAAATAGGGCTGCAGAGGAAGTTTGGCGTGGGGATTTAAACCCAGACACGGCAGCCATAGAGGGGAGAACCACGAGGCTTTGGCAGAGTAGAGGGCACCCTCAGCCCTGTGAGAGAGAATTCAACATGCGGATTTAGCAGAAAATCGCCACTCGGCTTTGGCTGAGTGGCGACCCCGTCTCCCCACAGCTCTGTGGAGGAGAACCACGCGGATTTGGCTGAGTGGGGACTCCCGTGGTCCTGCAGAGGAAAGAGGACCACATGGCTGGACTGGTGGAGAAAGGACCACATGGCTGGAGCAGTGGAGAGAGGACCATGCACCTTTGCCATAGTGGGTTCCCCCACAGCAGTAGTAGGGGGAACCGTCACCCGGTTTTAGCAGAGATTCCAGCGACACAGCTGATGGTGCTGAGAACCAAGAGAGGCCTACCAGCCAACCAGCCAAGCACGGATTACTGGGAAGAACCAGACATTGCCTGAGACTGGACTTCTATTTCCTTTCCTGAGATACGGTACCCCATACTGGGCAAGGGGGAAGAAAGAACTGTGTGCATTAGTGGGTGTTTTAAGGGACTTTAAGATTTTTGATAAAGACATTAGGTCACTGCCTTAAATTTTGTATAGCACAAAATAAA
>PVIA01013438.1:0-11392 GCA_004024845.1 Tonatia bakeri | reverse complement strand
CGGCGGCGGACAAGATGGACCCAAATTTCTTTTTTCAGTAAGAGCATCACCGTCCCGGGCCCCCCCCTTGGTTCCTGCTCTGTAACACTACCACGTGAGCACAGATTACTGGGAAGAACCAGGGGTTGCCTGAGCCCAGACTTCTGTTTCCTTTCCTGAGATACGGTACCCCAGACTGGGCAAAGGGGAAGGAAGGACTGTGTGTGTTTGTGGGTGTTTTAAGGAACTTTAAGATTTCAGATAAAGACATTAGTGAGGCAGGAGACAGTCAGGAAGGGAACTCCAGGAGCCCCGCAGGGCTTGGATGAAGAAAACATCCATACATGACAAAGACCCCCTAAGACTGGTTGTTTCTGTTTTCTGGGATAACTTTGAATCATGGAATACGCCTGCACACTACCCCTGATTCATTATAATAGCATTATAATAAAATAACATTGTGGGACTCCCTTCTCCAATAGCCAATCAAGAAAATCTTGGGAAACCACACATGTGCAGTAGCTTTGAAATGTAACTCTTTGTACCTGCGCAATAGAAGCCCGCCAAAGACTGGCCGGGAAGCTTCCGCCCTATAAGAAGAAAATCTGCCCAGCCCACGTGGTCAATCTCTGCAGAGTTGACCCGCTCCCAAGTTCTGTGGAGTGTACTATCGCTTAATAAATCTTCCCTCTTTCTTTATACTAAAAACTCCGTGTGTTCGGCTCAATTCTTTGTCCCGATCACTAAGAACCTGGTTACGTGCGCCACCTGTGACATTAGGTCACTACTTTAAGTTTGTATAGCACTAAATAAACGTTTCCTTTCCTTTTCATGTATCTCTGGCATTGAGAGACATCTTTCCTATAAGACGGTGGACATGACAGACCTGAGTCTCTTTCAGTAATAGTATTATCGTCCCAGGCCCCCCTTGTTTGTTCTATAACATGCAGAGAGGATTTCTAGGGGAAGATGGGACAGAGAGTCCCCATTTTTCTGAACCTTTTTTAGTCATAGTCACTGAGGAGTTTCAGCTGTCAGGCTGAGCATATCCGAGCCACTGTTAGCCCAGAACTATAGGCTATTAGCTGGCTCAGAATCCATCCTGTGGAGTTCTGAGACCCCTTGTGACTGTTGGGTCTCAGGAACTCAATAATTTACTGTACAATGATGCTTGTTTAATCAGGTGTAATCCACATAAAACTGGTCCAAATACAGGGAAATGCATTTAGAAGCAAAACTCAGATCACATTCACAGAACATTGTTAAGAAACTGAATTCTTTTTTGAGAGGTATTTAAGAAGCACTAAATGGAAATTACTTGCTAATCCAAATCCAAAATTCTGAAATCCCTTTTCTCAGTCTCTTTCCTGCCCTTTCATTTATAAAATGCTGAAACTGCATCTCAGTCTCTCCTCTCACATCTGTAAACTCTCATAATCCCTTGGTAAACATGACCTGGGCTAGCTCTTTACTCTCTCCCCCTCTCCTCTTGTCTCTTTGGGTTTGTTGTCTATTTTCTTTCTTAGCATGCATAGTTTGCTGCCCTTTCTAATGTAGATTAATCTAGCCTTTCTGGTGGTCTTTCAATTTTCTTCTCTAGCATTATAAGATCACTAAAGTAAAGGCCAGAAAGCTGCCCAGGCAAACCCAGAAATCACCTCAAAAGGTAAGGGAAATAGGAAAATCATGCACCATGATTACTCATTACAGTAAGTTTGTTTGTTCTGCTTCAATTCACTTGTGCCTTCAACTCAGTTCTTGGGTGAGGAGTCACACAGGAGCCCACACACCCCTCTCTGGATCCTCATGTCTGCCCAGGCCCATTGATGGTTCTCTAGTTAAAAGCACAGACCCTCTTCCTAAACCCTGCTTGCTGCTAACGAATTAGTTTTGCTTCTGTTTTTGATCTATTTTTCCTCCTTCTGGGGCTTTTGGGTTAATTTCCACCTTGGAGGATTTCCTAAAAGCAAAAATAACAACCCAAACTGCCAGTCACTGAGACAAGAGGAGATTTATTTGATTTATCAGAAAGTACATAGTGCCAGAGAGATAAAAACACAATGTTAACTTCAGGTCAGACAGTATCAACTCCTGTCCAGTCAGGCCTTCCCAAGCAATTATTTTTAAGGTCCTGTGGCATTCTTGCTAGGTCTGGCATCTGATCCCTGAAGAGCATCCAGGAAAAGGAATAAGAGGCTCCTAAGGAACCAGAGCTGCAGTCCTCAGAGGCTTCCCCAGTTCTCTATGCACAAGTCTGCTTCAGAGCTTTAGCAGGACGAGGGGCTACTGCCTTTTCCCACCTCTGCTGTTTGGTCTGTTCAGATATGGTGAGGGTGAGGGGCTGTGACATTTGCTCTATTATTAATTACAAGGTGACTGCAGGGGTGACGTTGTCAACTTTCAACTGAATTTAAGGAAGTGAAGTATAGAGTCTGCTGCTGGGGATTCCTGTTGCCACTTTAGTCCCCTGTGGGAGGAGCATTGAGAGTAGTGAAGAGTTGAAATTGAAAGTTCTACACAAGCAGAAATCAAAGTTTATTAATATATCCTTAAACAAACAATCTTATAATATCTCCTTACACTGACAACAACAGCCATTTCCATGATCACAGAGATTTATATTCTAGAAAAAAATGCAAGATACTTCAAAATGAATGATCAGAAGAGAGGTTTGCGCATATATGTATAATATGTATGTATTTTGCCCCTCTGTGCCCTGAACCTTTCCAGTATCCTATTCCAAAGCAGAACTGAACATCACTCTTATGTCAGCAAGCTCAGTGAGGACAAGCATCATGTTTATTGTGTTTACTTCCATACCCTCAGAGGGATCCACACTGGAGTTAAGTGTGTTGACAAAAGCAGAGAATCATCAGGGTCACTGCAGTTCCATGTGCTTGAGTGAACCATTCACACTCCCTCATGGTACTTTACCCTCCATATCAAGTGCCTACAGGTAATTCAATGCCAGAACTGAATTTGAGTTTACAATACCTCCTGGAATGGAGGTATTATTATTGTTTGTTGTTGTTATAAACAGTCATATAATCTTCATGTAGGGTTATAGTTTGTGCTGTGTATCTTAGTTTAGATTTCTAAAATTTGAATCATCATGTCATAAGAGAACACATTTTAAATTTTGGTAGATACTGCAGTTACAACTGAAAATGTTACAGCAATTTAAATTCTCATAAACCAATAAATGAAAGATCTCCATAGTAGTTACGAACAGGCAGTGTCTTAATTCTTTCATAGTTTTACTTGTCTATGAGATAATCAATACCTAAATACTTCTGTGCTTATTTATAAATAAAATATACTATTTGTTCACAATTTAATAATTAGTATGCTTTTTTGTGAAACTTTTAATGAAATTGTTGACCTTTTATTGTTAAATTGGTATTGGTATTTTTTATTTACAAGAAATGCTTTGCTATTATGAATAAGAAATTTATGTCTTTGTATATGTTGTAATATTTTTCTAAGACAAAAAGCATGTCTGTTTTGCACATGATAGTTTTTCTATCAATTCATGAGATGCTAGCCCAGAGTGGGCACTCAATAAATCAGTGGAACCTAATCAAAAAACAAACAAGCAAGCAAGCAAAATATAACCAGAGACATTGAAATTAAGAACAAACTGACAATAACCAGAGGAGAAGTGGGAGGGAATAATGAGGGGAAAAGGAGGCAAGGTTTTCAAGAACATATATAAAGGACACATGGACAAAACCAAAGGGGGGTAGGATCAAGGTCGGGAAGTGGCGATGGCTGGGGTGGGGAGACTGGTGGGGGGAAAATGGAGACAACTGTACTTGAATAACAACAATAACAAAAGCTAAAAAAATAAATAAACTCACCACAATCAATCAATCTATCAATAAATAAATGTTAAAAAAATGAATGAAGCCTTGGTTCGGTCCCTCAATTCATTAGGGCATCATCCAGATAGGCCAAGGTTGCCATTTTGATCCCTAATCAAGGTACACATAAGAAGCAACCAATGAGTGCATGAATGGGTGAAACAGCAAATTGATATTTCTTTCTCTCTCTCTCCCTTCCTTTTTCACTTTTTAGAATCAAAAAAGAAATGAATGGGTGCTTAAAATCATTGAAGTTATGAATGTTAAGACCCTTGGTTGACTTGGAGACTTTCCTCATTAACTTAATGACTAATATCAATCCACTTGACTTCTGACCAAGATGGAGGTGTAAATAGATACACTTTTCCTCCTCACACAGCCAAAAGAAGGACAACAACAAATTTAAAAAAAAAAAAAGAACAACCAGAACTGCCAGAAAATTGAACTATGGGAGTCTGACAACCAAGGAGTTAAAGAAGAAATATTCATTCAGACTGGTAGGACGGGCAGAGATGGGCAGCTCGGATGTATATGATACAAGGTAAGGCAATGTCTGAAGGACCAAGCTGGTGAGGTAGCAGCTGGTAGACCAGGTAGTCCCATATTTGCACGTGGGTAAATTGAGAGAAACAACTGGGGAGCGAGATAGACCATGCAACTCAGGGTTCCAGTGCAGGGAAATAAAGCATCGAAACCTCTGGCTATAAAATCCTCTGAGGGTTGCAGTGGCAAGAGAAACTCTCAGCCTCACAGGTGAGTTTGTTGGAGAGGCCCACAAGGTCCTAGAATGTACACAAACCAACCCAGAAGTTAGCACCAGAAGGACCCAATTTGCTTGTAGGAAGTGGGGGAAGTGTCTGAGAGCCTTTGGAGAGCACAGCAAGTGGCATTGTTTCCTCTCTGACCCCTCACTCACATGCAGCACTGAAATGCAGTGATGTGGGTTGCCCTGTCCTGGCAAATACCTAAGGCTCCTCCCCTTATTACATAACAGGTACACTGAGAAATGTAGCCCAAATGAAATGTAGCCCAAATGAAAGCCCAAATCAAAGAAATGTAGCCCAAATGAAAGAACAGGTCAAAAGTCCAAAAATAGAACTAAACCAATCTATCAGGTACAGAGTTCAAAACACCAGTAATCAGGTTGTTCACAGAAATGGTTGAGTACAGTCTTAAAATATAGGAAAAATGAAGGCTATGAAAAGTGAAATAAAGGAAAATATACAGGGAGCTAACAGTGAACAGAAGGAAAGCAGGACTTGAATCAACAATTTGGAACAAAAGGAAGAAATAAACATTCAATTAGAACAGAGTGAAGAAATAAGAATTTAAAAAAATGAGAGGCTTAGGAACCTCCAGGACAACTTGAAATGTTTTTACATCTGAAACATAGGAATGCTAAAAGGGGAAAAGGAAGAGCAAGAAATTGAAAACTTATTTGAAAAAATAATGAAGGAGAACTCCCCCAATCTGGCAAAGGAAATGTACTTCCAGGAAGTCCTGGAAGTTCAGAGAGTTCCAAAGAAATTAGACCCAAGGAAGCACACACTAAGACACACCATAATTACATTACCCAAGATTAAAGATACGGAGAGAATCTTAAAAGCAGAAAGAGGAAAGGGGACAGTTACCTATGAAGAACTTCCCATAAGACTATCCGCTGATTTCTCAAAAGAGACCTTACAGTTAAGAAAGGGCTGGAAAGAAGTATTTAGTCATGAAAGTCAAGGACCTACATCCAAGATTACTCTATCCAGCAAAGCTATCACTTTGAATGGAAGGGCAGATAAAGTGCTTCCCAGATAAGGTCAAGTTAAAGGAGCTCATCATCATCAAGCCCTTATTATATGAAATGTTAAAGGAACTTAACTAAGAAAAAGAAGATGATCAAAAACTATGAACAGTAAAATGACAACAAACTCATAGCTATAAATAACTAAACTTGAAAAAAAAAACTAAGCAAACAACTAGAATAGGAACAGAATCACAGAAATGGAGATCACATGGAGGGTTGTCAGCAGGAACAGGGAGGGAGACAATGGGGAAAAAGGTACAGGGAATAGGAAGCATAAACAGGAGGTACAAAATAGACAGGGAAGATTAAAAATAGTATGGGAAATGGGGAAGCCAAAGAGCTTATATATATGCCCCATGGGCATGAACTAAGGGGGCGGGATGATCGTGGAAGGGAGGTAAAGAAGGGAGGGGAATAAAGGAGAGAAAAAATGGGACAACTGTAATGGCATAATCAATAAAATATACTGGAAAAAAAAGCAATATGCAAACTTCAAGAATATACTCTTCACCTGAGCCCCTAGAGTATGCCTTGTGTTTTCCTAAACAGATAACTCTTCCTTGGTAAAACTTCAATATTTTCCTCATGTTCCCTTTTCAGATCATCTATGGACTTCTTACTGATATGAACATAACTTCTCTTCAACCTCTTGACAATACATGATGATTGTCCAAGGAATAATCCTTAGTGATGAATGCAGTTACTAGCATGTATCAACTTTGTTCTAGTGGTAATAATTCAATCATGAAATAAGATTTCAATATTATTTCATTTGGGCTTGGCTTATCAATTGTAATCTCTTTTAATTATTTGTGTGTTGGCTGAGGCAAAGAAGACATCCCCTTCCTTCAAAGAAAACATTTTTCAAAAGATGATTTGACCTGAATGAAATACAATAATCACAATCGATTCTTGATGATTATCTTAAACTCCCAAACCACCAAAAAATATCCAAATACAAACAAATATCAAACTACATCTTCTTTAATGAAAAAATTCAAACATATTTTAGAAGTAATCTTAACTTCTTTCCTAACATCACTATAAAAAAATCTGAATTATCAACTTTTGTCCAGAGATATAAAACATCTTGGTACTGATAGAAACAGAGCTAGTCTTCTATCTAACACCTGGAATTTAACTCCACACCTATGCTGTAATTTGTCAATCATGGAGCTAAACACTAAATCTCCTAGTGCTAGTTCCCACTTAAGAGGAGTCACAGTGGATGAGAGGAAATATTATCTGCCCCAACCCCAAATACTTTGTAGAACACATGACCTATAAGGCACCGTGTGCTGGAGGAACAAATAAAATTTTAGGGACATATACCTTTACAGCAAGAGGTATGTTAAAGATGAAAAGATTCTGATTCATTTCTTTATATCATACATATCACATTCAACCTCAAGGGATAGAGGGTGGGGAATTTCAGTGTACCAGGAAAGTAAACGTTATATGAACATTAGGGAATATTCTCTTCCTATTAAAGCAACAACCACAGAAATATGTAGAAGAGATCAAATATATAAGATTACATTTCAACTCACCTAGAAATTCTTAAATACCTAGTATATGGCTAGAAATGCACAGGATAATAGAAAGATAGTTTTACTGCCTGGAGAAAACTGGAATCTGTTTGATGAGTGAAACATACATTACAATTAAAATATTACACTAAAAAGCATTTAGAATATGGTGATAAATTCAGTTCAAAACTTGAGAACCAAAACTCAAGAACCAGGTTTTAGCACATAGTGCTTGCAAAGAACTATAGAGTATAAGGTAAAGAAAATAAATCCTGTATCCTGGAAGATTACCATTGGATTGCCAATGAATATCTACAAAGATCATAAGTCTAATAGGCCTCTTCAGCAGGGAAGCAGCATGATCTTATGACAGAAGAGTCCTTTCTCCATGAGCGTCAATGGGGATAAGCTTTCCAAAACACATTTTTAAACTTTATATCTCTTGGTTTCCTTGACTAGAATAATATCTTCCATTGACCAACTGAGTTAATGGGCATGAAGACACAATATCTCTGCAAAGAGTGAGATGTTAGGACACTGCAGGGGTATTTGTGATGTTAATATCTTACAGGTAGTAGTGGGGATGAGCAGAAGGGACAGATATGTGAATAGCACCTTTACAGGTCCTAGATTAAGGACAATAATATCTGTCTTTATCTCCTGGTCTGCCAGGGATTATCATATCTACTTCCTACATTTTGGGCCTTATTTGGGGACTAGATCTCTCTGTGACCTGAATCAGGAAAAAACCCAGGAACCTCAAGATTATAACCAGACTTCTAAACAGGGACAGGAGATACATAACATGCTAGGTGAGGAAACCCTTGACTAGAGGATCATCTGGCCTCAATGCATTGAGCAGAGTTGTATATCAGGACTTCTGGGGAAACTGCCTGGCTGAAGTAGGTCAGAAATGCAGTTATATTTCCCAGCTTTTACTGTGAGCTCTATTTTCTCTAAATCTATCCCTGTTTTAGTTTATTTTGACCTAAACACTGAAGGCAAAGAGTATTAACAATGTTTCTTTTCTATTTGATCCTAGATAAGATATGATATTATAAAATCTTTCATTTCAGACAAACAGCCAAACCAATCATACAGTCATTTAAAATCTTAGCTTCCAGGAGAGCAAGCCACCTGTCAAATAAGAATCTTTCCTGAACATCCCAGCGGATTTAGTACATGGCTGAGGATTTAGGGTAGGCAGTAGCCTGAGAGACAAGACATAACAGTAGAGCAACCCTGAAATGATTCCAGCCCTCAGGAAAGGAGAGGACTCATTGGAAGCCATTGAAGAAGGAAATGAAAGAGAAGAATTGACCCATATGATCTGTGGAGGAATCTGGTTGTAGAGTGTTCTTATACATCTTTGAAGTTGGCCAGGACACCTGGTTACTTGCTGGCTCTTCTAATCTTGCCTCATCTAATTATCCTTTTATCTTTCTGACTCTGGGAAGACAATTTTTTAAGCTAATATAAAGGTATAGATGTAGACTGTGAGAAATTCTGCAGTCACAGCACATTTATAATTTAGGGGAGACCCATGTATTATGCAGAATGATTCTGTTCTTTCCAGAGATGATGACTGACAACAGGAGGCTTCCCCATGGGTCTGCTGGAGAATAGAAAAGAGAATCATTCAGGACAGCTCTATTCCCAAGCTTCTGCCACTTATTTTCTTGTCTGTCTGCCTTCTCTTTGTTGGGCTTGAGGTGGCAAGCCAGGCGAGAGGTAGGCTTTGCCACTTGGACCAAGGAGTCAAAATGGAAAATGGCATATATTTAATCCTTAGTTATCTTCTAGGGCCAGAAAGCAAAGAAAATACTAAATTTATGTTGTTTAAAGATCATGGAGTTTACAGATAGGCAATTCTAAACATGGCTATCAGGTAAGGGGGTAGCGATGGTATTCTTGGGAAATTATTAGAAACCTAATTAAGGAGAATAAGGATCTTAGAGAACCAAGAATGCCAATAGAAAGTAAAAAAGATTTAAGCTGGACAAATAAAAGGTGGTCACAATATTCTATTGTCTATGGTCTCAAATACCTAGCTGGTTGGTGATCACATGGGTTTGTGAGAGCTGAGTCAGTTGGTTCAAAGGGATAGGCCAGAGAACCTCTTTCTTCCTACTGTTCAAGGTCCATAATTCTTTTGCCCAGTGATGTGAGCTGGAGATTATAGTTGTCATTTTGTAAGAGGAAGTTCAGAAGGTGGGGAAACACTATCAGTTATACACAAAGCTCAAGTTGACTGAAAAAGAGAGAAAAGGCTTTGCCAGTAATTTATATTTAAGAATATGAGTTATGTGTTTGTTTTTTTTAAAGTCCATCTGGATTGGCTGCTGCCCCTGACACAGTGGACTCTGTGACATATTGGATATACTGGCCCAGTACAGACAGATGTTTTTGGACATTATTTCAGTGAAGGGGAAAGCAAGACAAAATTCAAGAGCCTCTATAATATGATACTTATAAAGACATGTGATTCATCATAAGAATATATTGTATCTTGGAGAATACTATTACATCCCCAACCCACAAGGGCCTCAGTCCATTCCTCAGCCTGGATTCTCATACTCCACCATTGAGGCAATGGCAGGTGAGCACTACTTTAAGGTCTTTGCACCTTTTGTTCTCTCTAGATGCTGATATCCATTTCTCCTCTTGGCCTCAACACTCAAGGTCTTCACTCTGGTGGAGGCTTTCTGAGGTGAATCCTTCAGACTTTCTTCAACATTTTGGAGTTTTATCTTTCTAACTGTGACCCTAGACATTAGTCCTTTCCCTTTGACCAACTGTGTTCAACTAAAGTGTATTCAGACCTGTGATTCTCTTCACAGACTTCAGCTTTTTATCTGGGCCTAGACAACATCTGGGACAGAACAACCTCTGCTTTTGAAAATGCAATAAATCTTTCCTCTAGCCTATTATTATTCAAATTGTTGCCTTCTTTCTGTCCTTTCTAGAAGAGCCTGACTGCTCTTGTTCTGTTCACTCCCATTGCCTCCATAGCTCACTGCAGTCTAGCCTCTTCCCATCACCTCATAGAAAACTGCTCTCTGGCACTGACCAGAACACAGGCATCTGAGACTTCGTTACAATGTTTGACACAATGGGCAGCTCTCCTCTTGAACCGTTATACTTTTCTTTTCTTAACATTATACTGCCCTGAGTTTTCTTCTGTGATCTTCTTTGGTCTCCGTTTCTCCACTTCCTGCCAAATGTGCATGTTTGCCAGGTTTCCTTCCTGTCAGTTGCTGGCTGAGGGTAAGTATAAAATGTTGGCTAAGCATCTGTGCTGTGACATCAAACTCCTTGGGTGTGAATAACAGCTTGACCATATACATTCTTCCTGAATCAGTTTCCTGTATACAGGAGAAATACCTATTATACCTAACTTACAATGTTGTATGAATTAAATAGACAAGTATATGTAAAGTGGTCACACAGTGATTACCCAATACATGTATCGTGTATTTTTAGTCTCTCATCCTCTCTGTGAACTTTAACTACCAGCTCTATATTCTTTTTTTTTCAATTTTATTTTAATGATTGTTCAAGTACAGTTTTCTCCCCTTTACTCCCAATCAAGCCCACCCACCCCCACTCTCCAACTTACCTCCCATTACCACCCTCTCCCTAGTTTTTATCCATGTGTCTTTTAACTTTGTTCCTGTAAACCCTCCCCCTTTTCCCCTGAAACTCCCTCTTCTCTCTCCTCTGGTCACTTTCTGCCTGTCCTCTATTACAGTGTTTTTGACTAGATTTTGCTTCTTTCACTGTTTTGTTGTTTAGGTTCCTGTTAAAGGTGAGATCATATAGTATTTGTCTTTCACTGCCTGGCTTATTTCACTTAGCATAATACTTTCCAGGTCCATCCATGACGTTGCAAAGGTAGGAACTCCTTTCTTTCTGCTGCATAGAATTCCATTGTGTAAATGTACCATAGTTTTTTGATCCATTCATTTACTGACGGGCATCTAGGTTGCTTCCAGCACTTAGCTATTGTAAATTGTGCTGCTATGAACATTGGAGTGCAAAGGTTCATTTGGATTGGTGTTTTAGGATTCCTAGGATATAGTCCCAGCAGTGGAATTGCTGGGTCAAAAGGCGGATCCATTTTTAGTTTTCTGAGGAAGTTCCATACTGTTTTCCACAGTGGTTGTACCAGTCTGCAGTCCCACCAACGGTGCACTAGTGTCCCCTTTTCTCCACAACCTCTCCAA
>PVIA01013437.1:0-32139 GCA_004024845.1 Tonatia bakeri | reverse complement strand
TTGTAGAAAAGGCACCTGTAAAATGTGTGGGACAGAGCCTTAGGTAGTCTCCAGGGTGGGCCAACCCATTTCACCCTTTGTGGCTCCATGTGGGGGAGGGCTCAGAGAGGGGACAATGCCATTCTTGGACCCTGGAGTTTGCCCAAGAGGAGGCTGTCTTCCTGGCACTCACCCCCTTGCCAGTCACTTCACTTTCTCCCCTTTTCCCTGTATGCCACTTGTTCCCTTCCATTTGTTGCCCTGGTGCTGAATCCCAGAGGGGATGGGTCTGTGTGAGTTCTAAGTCCATTGCACATCCTTTAAGAGAAGTTTCTTGAGAACTGCACAGTTTCTTCTGCTGCCCCAATCCCCACTAGTTTTTGCAGCCAGAAGTTATGGGAACTTATCTTCCCGGTGCTGGTACCCTGGGCTGGGATCGCTCACTTCCAGGTACCCCCTCCTGATTTTTATCCACCACATTTGAATGTGGGATCACCAGTTGCACTGCTTCTCTGTGCCTCTCCATGCCTCGGCCTGTCCTACCCATCAGGATGAATGTGATTTCTTTAAATCTTTGGTTGTCAGACTTCCATATGGCTCAATTTTGTGATGAATCTGGGTGAAATTTGTCTTGTAGTTTAGTTGTAATTTTTTGCTGTAGTTGTGCATGGAGGTGAAGTGTCTTTACCTATGCCTCCATCTTGTCCAGAAGTCTCCATTCATTCTTAAAGTGCACTGGTTTTGATCAAACCCTCCCAAATCTCTCCACTTTCACTGAATGCCTGGATATAGCGGATGCTTGACCCAAATCCTGCTCTACTTCTCACAACATCTTTATAAGACAGGTACTACTAGTATCTCTTTCTTACAGGCTGGGAAACTGAGGTACAAAGAGGGTAACTTGCTCAAACTATGAAACCTATTAAGTGGCATGGCCAGTATTGGAATTCAAAGGGTCTGGCTCCAGAATCCCCATTCCTAACTGCTAAATGAAGATGCTGTTTAAAAGACTAACAGAAAAAGTGGGAAGCCACTTCTAACAACCTAGAAAGTGTTAAAAAATGAAACTAAGACACAAAGGGCCTTAGATTTATCCAAAAATGTTTTAAAAAGGGGGAGCCTATGGAAAATATAGTATGTCTTTATTATTATCTGTACAAATCTCTAGCTATAGGGATTTGAGAAAAACCTTTAGAAGCAAGTTTATTTCCTCCTTTCTTTCTCAGGCAGTGTCTCCAAACTGAGTCTGAATTAAGGTTTCCCAAATATAACCTCAGTGCACTGCCATGAGATAGCAGTGCCCTAGTCCTGGTGGGTGTGGCTCAGTGGACTAGTGCCACCCTGCAAACCAAGAGGTCACTGGTTCTACTCCCTGTCAGGGTACACACCTGGGTTGCAGGCCAGGTCCCCAGTTGGGGGTGTGTGAGAGGAAAATGATTTGATGTTTATCTATTGTACTGATGTTTCTCTCCCTCCATTTCCCTCTCCCTAAAAATAAATAAAATCTTAAAAAATATATAGCAGTTCTCTAAAGAGTTGGGTAATGATAATTACATTTTTGTCACATGGACTATTGCCAGCATAAAATTCTGTAAGAGTAAAAGCTAAAAGTAGTAGTAGATGTCTATGATTTCCCTGGTTGATATTTTATTCTTTGTCCATTTGCCAAAATCTGCTAGAATCTTTCAAAATTGTGCACATTTTCCTTCCATAATGCCACTACATCATCTTCAACATATTACTTTCCCCGCTAAAAGTTAGCCCAGTTCAGGCTATATATTTCTGGCAAGCCAATTTTCAGCACTTTGTGTGAAGTTGAAAGTCAAATAAAAGGTAAACAAACATGACACTTTCTATTTCTCCTTGGGTTACAGATTAGGACATAGAGATTTTGGCATTTCAGTTTCATCATGATGATATGTGTCCATTTAGCAGACTAGATGAGATGAGGAACTTTTTAGAATGAGGCCCACTGATTATGAGCTCTACCAAGCATTAGTGATAATTTCATGTTTTTTTCCCTTTTTTGGCTTTGCCTTGTCAATATTGCTGCCTCAAAGACCCCTTTTCAAGTACCTAAGAGACAAAAACATTTTCCACTTGCTTTTTTTTTAAAAATAAAGGATTAAAGAGTCCACATTGACCATAAAAAGGTATGCATAAACATAAACAAAAGGCATATAAAGAAATTTCTGTAAATCAACCCTGTCCTTTGTTAGTACTTGTGAGCTTTTCTGAGTACAATGACAAAACTGGACTAGTAGAATCTCTGAGAAAAAGCTTTTAAGTTGGCAGCGATTTTAAAGAAACAACAGTTTAACTACAGGTGAATGGCCATAGATTGCTAGTGATAACAGTTGTAAGCCTGAAGCCCTGGAGTTCTCTACAACCTAATTTTGATGTCATGACTGCTTTCTAAGGAGTTACTATACAAAATTAGTCTCAAATTCTTATTTTCTAAACTGTAAAATGAAAATTAAAATAACTGCTCACTATTGCCATAAAAACCATGATATTCCTTTTAGAAATACTGCATTTATAAATTGAACAAATGATTACCTTATAAAAACCTGCTTAGGTTAATTTACAAACATACTATGTTTGAAAAAACAAATGTGAGTAATAAATTATTGTATTTCTTCATAGTATATGCTGATAATTTTCAAATAGAGGGAGGAATGTGACCCACAGGGAAATGATAGAGTAACACCAAAGAGAGAGTAGAGGTGTAGAAAAAAGTTAGCTAAGATTTACATGTCCCCTGGTGTCACAGAAGGAAAATATGCACATCTTGACAGATTTTAGCAGATTTTGGCAAACAGAGAGACAAAGAACAAAATATCAACCAGGGAAGTCATAGGCATCTACCACTACTTTTAGATTTTACTCTTAAAAAATGGACTTTTTAATCTCTCATTCTTGCCCAGTCTGTAAGAGCCACTCACTGTTAAAGGTACCATAGCACCTTATTTTTAGAGGAAGGGAAAACGAGGAGCTATGCATTCCAAGGAAGATCACAAATGGGTGTAATAAATATTTTCTAGAGATCTGGAATAACAAAATAAAACTTGTACTCACAACTTGAGACTCACGAGCTTTAGGAAACATTTTGGCAACATTGAGCCCATCGATGACAATATCAAAAGGAGGACAGTATTTCACAAAGTTCTGGAACCTCTTCAGTTCCTAAAAACGGAAAAATCAGATAAAACATCAATAAGAACATAGGAAGGACTTTATTACAAACATATTGCTATGACTTTTATTATTGTTTTGCCAATTAAAAATATTCATTTCTTACAAATGCACACACACAAAGATATTGTACTTTCAAAATGAAATCTGAAAAAGCCAGCCTAATAGACGCAGCTGCATATACTTATCTGACACACCTTATAATCTCATTGTGCTTTCTTTACGCTTCACAAAGTACTTTCCCGTGCTATTTCATTTGATCTGTAAGCAGCTAGTTAGTCTGCTAAACTGACCCAAATGATAGTAATGATAGTAATGATACTATTAGATATAAAGACATAGATAAGCTATGTCTATAGTGAAAAGCAGGGAGAAAATATGTATCAGTAAGCTTAAGAAAGTTAAGGTGGCAACATTAATATTAGACAAAATAGGCTTCAAGAAAAGGAGTATTACAAAACATAAAAATGGACACTTCATAATGACAAGATCAATACATCAGGAAATCATACTCATATTTATGAACAAAACTTTGAAATACATGAAGCAAAACCTGACAGAACTAAAAGGAGGAACAACTAAGGCTACAATCATAGACAGATATTTCAACACTCCTCTCTCCTTAATAGAACCAGGAGATAAAACCCAGTAAGGATAGAGAAGACATAAACTATACTACTTTGACTTGATTGGTATCTGAAGAATTCTACAGCCAACAATGGCAGAATATTTATTCTTTTCAAGTACACATGGAACAAAAACACACCCACAAGCTCTAGGTGATAAAATAAGTCTCAAATATTCAATATTTCAAAACAGTAAAATATGCAACAGTATGTTCGCTAATCACACACACAATTAAATCAGAAATCAACAGCAGAAACACATCCATAAATGTCCAAAATATTTCTAAATCGTACTTCTAAATAATCTATGGGTCCAAACAGAAATTATACAGGATATTAGAAAATATTTTGAACTACATTATAATAAAAGATTTTACATCAAAATTCATAGTATGCATTACAGCAATACTTAGAGGGAAATGTATAGTTTTAAATACTTATATGAAAAGAAAGGTCTAAAGTCATTGATTTAAGTTTTCACCTTATGCTAGAAAAAGAATAAGTAGAAAAAAATGCAGTCAAAGACATAGAAAACAGAAAAACAAGAAAAGTAACTAGAGAAAAAGTTGGGGAAAAAATGAACCTCAATCCTTATCTCGGATCACACTAAAAAATTACTTTGAAATAGATCATAAATCTAAACCCAAAAGACAAAACTATGAAGAAAACAGGCAAATTCCTCATATAAGGATCAACAAAAATGTCTTGGGCAACACATAAAGTCATCACTGATATTCATATAGTGTGCCTCTTGATATGAAGCCACTGAGAAAGACATAGCAGCATTTTTGTGATGTTTTTGACAAAAATTCATAACCTGAAACTAATCATAAGGAAACAGAGATAAAGCATTTCTCAAACAGAGAAACACTCTGCAAAATAATAAGCCTATAGTTTGCATTTTTTAAAAATGGAGGTCCAAGAAAGGCAAAAAACAAAACAAAAAACCCTGACCTTTTTGTTGCAAATTAAAAGAAATCAAGGACACAAGATAGCTAAACCCCAAGTGTGATCCTGGACTGGACTGGGAAAAGGAAAAGCTTATAAAGGACATTACTGCAACAAGCGACACACCTGAGCATCAACTATGGTTTAGGTAGTATTACTGTATCACTGTTACAAAAATGAAGATATTCAATATAGTCAGTCATTAGGGTAATGCAAATTTAAAACCACAGCAAGATATGATTATACAGCCACTTAAAGGCTAAAATGAAAAAGACTGACCATCACAAGTAAGTGGAGCAACTGCAACTTTCACACATTGCTGGTGGGAATGGAAAAGTGGTATAAACACTTTGGAAAATAATTTGGCAAGCTTCTTTTAAAGTTTAGCATACATATTTATCTTACAACTCAGCAATCCCCTCTCTGGTTATTCATAGAAGAGAAATGAAAAGACTTATACACAAATGTTAATAATGATCTTATTCCTAATTGCTGAAAACTGTAAACAATTCACATGTCCATTACCTGGAAATTAATGAGAAAAAAATGGCAAATCCAGACAAGAGAACCCTATATTCATCAATACTCATGAATAAAAAGAATCATGAATATTCATCAATAAAAAGAAATTACTGATACACACAACATGGATGAATCTCAAAAGTATTATGCTGACTTCTGACCAAGATGGAGGCGTAGGGAGACACACTGTGCCTCCTCACACAACCAAAATAAGGACAACAACTATTCAGAAACAAAAAACAACCAGTACCAACAGAAAACTGAACAGTACGAAAGTCTGACAAGCAAGGAGTTAAAGCAGACATATTCATTCAGACAGGTAGGAGGGGTGGAGTCAGGTGGCTGGGCAGTAGAGAGGGGTCTCGGCCAAGTGGTGGCTGGTGGACCCAGCGATGCGGTAGATTGTGGAGACATGCAGCTCACAAGGCGGTTAGCGAACCAAGAGGTCCCACATTTGTGTGCAGATAAACCAGATGAAACTGGGGAGCGAGATGGACCGCGCAACCCAGGGTGCCAGTGTGGGGAAATAAAGTCTCAAAACACTGACTGAAACACCTGTGGGGGTTGAGGTGCTGGGAGGAAATCCCAGCCTCACAGGAGAGTTCGTTGGAGAGACCCACAGGGTCCTAGAATGTACACAAGCCCACCCGCCCGGGAACCAGCACCAGAAGTGCCCAGTTTGCTTGGGGGAAGCAGGGGAAGTGACCAAAATCCGGCAGAGAGAGGAGCAAGCGCCATTGTTCCAACTCCTCCCCAACATACAGCATCACAACACATCAACTGGGTTGACCCGCCCTGGTGAACACCTAAGGCTCTGCCCCTCACTATGTAACAGGTATGCTGAGACAAAAAATGTGGCCCAAATGAAAGAACAGATCAAAGCTCCAGAACAAATACAACTAAGCGACGAAGAGATAGCCAGCCTATCAGATGCACAGTTCAAAACACTGGTAATCAGGATTCTCACAGAATTGGTTGACTTTGGTCACAAATTAGATAAAAAAATGAAGGCTACACTAAGGGAAATAAAGGAAAATGTACAGGGAACCAATAGTGACGGGAAGAAAACTGGAACTCAAATCAATGGAGTGGACCAGAAGGAAGAAAAAAACATCCAATCAGAAAAGAATGAAGAAATAAAAATTCAAAAACATGAGGAGAGGCTTAGGAACCTTCAGGACATCTTTAAACATTCCAACATCCGAATTATAGGGATACCAGAAGGGGAAGAGGAAGAGCAACAAGTGGAAAAGTTATTTGAGCAAATAATAAAGAAGAACTTCCCCAATCTGGCAAAGGAAATAGACTTCCAGAAAGTCCAGGAGGCACAGAGAGTCCCAAAGAAGTTGGACCCAAGAAGAAACACACTAAGGCACATCAGAATTACATTACCCAAGATGAAAGATAAGGAGAGAGGGGCTTCTGGCCAAGATGGAGGCATAGGTAGTCACATCGTGCCTCCTCATGCAACCAAAACTAAGGACAACAAAAATTGAGAAACAAAAAACAACCAGAACAGAGATAAATGAACTGAACAGAAGTCTGACTACTGTACATCCAGACCGGTAAGGAGGGGTGGAGTCAGAGGCCTACGGAGAGGGGTGGAGGGGTCCCGGCAGGAAGAAGCGCTGGGTGGCAGACGCGGGCGCGCAGGGCGCAGAAGGCAGCTGACGGACCGGTGGCAGACCCTGGGTGCAGGAGGCAACTAGCAGACCCAGTGAGGGGCGCAGGGCGGCTGGCTGTCCGCAGCCAAACATTCGTGCACAAACTAAGTGAAAACAGGCAGCGACACGGACCGCGTGGCCCAGGGACCCAGCGGCGCTGGGAAACAAAGCCTAAGAGCACCGACTGAAAACACCCGTGGGAGCTGAGGCCTGGAGATTCTCTCAGCCTCACAGGAGACTTCTCGGGGAAACCCACAGAGTTCGAGAAAGTGCACAAGCCTACCGCCTGGAGGGACAGCACCGGAAGGGCCCAATTTGCTTGTGGGAGGCAGTGGAGGGGACTGGAGTCCTAGAGAGAGCGGAGCAGGCACCATTGCTCCCTCTCAGACCCCACCCCCACATACAACGTCACAACCCAGCAACTGGGGTGCCCTGCCCTGGTGAATACCTAAGGCTCCGCTGCCCTTACGTAACAGCCTCAACCAGATCAAAGGAAAATAAAAAATAAAAAAGATGGCTCAAACAGAATTAAAAGCCCCAGAGCCAACTTTTTAAGTGACCAAGAGTTAGCTAACCTATCAGATGCACAGTTCAAAGCACTGGTGATGAGGATGCTCACAGAATTGGTTGACTTTGGTCATAAATTAGATGAACAAATACAGGCTACGATAACAGAAATGAAGGAAAATGCACAGGGAACCAATAGTGAGGGGAAGAAAACTGGGACTCAAATCAATGGAGTGGACCAGAAGGAAGAAAGGAACAACCAAACAGAGAAGAATAAAGAAACAAGAATTCAAAAAAATGAGGAGAGGCTTAGGGACCTCCAGGACACCTTTAAACGTTCCAACATCCGAATTATAGGGGTACCAGAAGGGGAAGAGGAAGAGCAACAAATTGAGAGCTTATTTAAACAGATAATAAAGGAGAACTCGCCCAATCTGGCAAGGGAAATAGACTTCCAGGAAGTCCAGGAAGCTCAGAGAGTCACAAAGAAGTTGGACCCAAGAAGGAACACGCCAAGGCACATCAGAATTACATTATCCAAGGTAAAAATGAAGGAGAGAATCCTAGAAGCATCAAGAGACAAGGAGACAGTAACCTACAAAGGAGTTCCCATCAGACTGTCAGCTGATTTCTCAAAAGAGACCTTACAGGCAAGAAGGGGCTGGAAAGAAGTATTCCAAGTCATGAAAGGCAAGGACCTACATTCCAGATTGCTCTATCCAGCAAAGCTATCATTTAGAATGCAAGGGCAGATAAAGAGCTTCCCGGATAAGGTCAAGTTAAAGGAGTTCATCATCACCAAGCCCTTATTATATGAAATGTTAAAGGGACTTATCTAAGAAAAAGAAGATAAAAAGCATGTACAATAAAATGACAGCAAACTCACAATTATTAACAACCACACCTAAAAAACAAAAGCAAACCAGTATAACAAGAGCAGAAATGGAGATCACATGGAGGGAGATCAACAGGGGAGGGGGAGGAGAAGAGGGGGAAAAGTACAGAGAATAAGTAGCATAGATGGTAGGTAGAAAATAGACGGGGGGGGGTAAGAATAGTATGGGAAATGTAGAAGCTAAACAATTTCTAAGTATGACACATGGACATGAACTAAAGGGGGGAATGTGGGTGGGAGGGGATGCAGAATGGAGGGGAATGAAGGGGAAAATGGGACAACTGTAATAACATAATCAATAAAATACATTAAAAAAAGTATTAGCCTAAGTGAAAAAAGGTAGATATAAAAACAATTTACATACTGCATGATTTCCATTTACAGGAAATTTATAGGAAAAACCATACCAACAGAAAGCAAATTAATAGTTCCAAGAAGTGGGAAGAGGGAAGTGACTGCAATAAACACAAGGGAACTTTTGGAGATAATTTCCCAAATCTTGATTATGGAGGTTTATTATACAATTGCTTACATTTCTCAAAACTCACTGAATTTTACAATGGCAAATTTTAGTATATATAAATTATACCTTAATAAAACTGATCAAACAAAAAAAGAAAATCCTAAAACTATACATATTTCATCTTTAACATAATCATAGATCCATATGCATGCTTTTACTTCTCATTTGACTTTTGCTATCCTCATCAACTCTAGTTGCATGGGACCAACCTCTTTCCCTTCTATTCTGCAAAATACCTTGTTTTAAAATTTCTCTACTCAAACATACCTCCTACAAATGTTTAGAAAGTTTCAGTTAATACCAAAACTAACTAAATATTGGTTAGAATAGGGATACTATTTTTTATAAATGGAAATCTATCAAGGAGATTAAAAGTTTACAAATAATATGACCATTTTTTGTCTTACTTTGACTCAAGGGAAATGAAACAAGTGCATTAAATTTCTAAAATTCAGGTTGCACTAATAATTAACATGAACAAAATTTCCTACTATACTTCCAATTTATCATTTTAGTGCTACTCTTAGTACTATATTACACTGACCTCAGAAATAATGACAAACTAAGGTATTTCAGTATTACTAGCAAAATGGGCATCTGTAAAAATCAAGAGTTAAGCTAGATAACTTATAAAATCCCCTTCCGGGTCTGACATTGTTTATTAACAACACTTGGAAATCCCTCAGAATCACAGAACGGAAAAGAGCACACTTGAGATGGTTTGTTTGAAAGGTGAGTCCCAGGAGTCTCTATCTAATCTCAGGGTGTGCAAAAAAATCCCCCAAAGATTATTCTCCTGATCCACGTCTTCTAATAGACGGAAAATTCCAAGATGTCAGGTTAGGTTTTCCCCCCATTATTAAAGCTCCATTACTAAGTATATAACCAACTAGTCTGGGATTCTTCGTAATACTTCCTTCCAGTGAGTCTCTAAAATGCTCACTTTTCAAACAACACAAATTCATGTCACTAGAGTCAAAAGCCTCTGAATCATGCTGAAAAGGCATGACAAAGAAATAGCTGACCTTCTGAGACAGCAAACTAACTTTGGCATAGGGTATCACAAATCTGCAAACTTAGTTGTTTTAATGGAGGGTAAATTTAAAAGAAGAAACAATTATTTCTTTGTAGAGCTACCGCTGGGATTGAGCTTGATTACAGATTGGGTAATGATATGGCATAGGAAAATTCACCAATCTTTTGATAATTTTTTCTCGACTATTAATAGAAGTTCTTAAAAACAATTTTATTGAGATACAACTCAAATACCATTTAATTAACTTGTTTGCAGTGTACAGTTCAGCTCACAGGTTTTGTAACATCGCCACAACCTATTTTTAGATCACTCTTGGCCTCCTTAGAAGAAACTTTATCCTCATTAGCGGTCAGTCTCCGATCTACCGCCCTACCGTACAGCAACTACTAATCTACTTTCTGTCTCTACAGATTTACCTATTCTGGACATTTCATATGAGCTGAAGATACAAATGCACGGTCTTCTGTGGTTGACTTCTTTCACTTCAGACAATGTTTTCAAGGTTCAATCCATGTTGTAGTACAAATCAGACTTCATTCCTTTTATTTTTATTTTTAATGTATTTATTTTTTAAAATAATATTCCATTGAATGGATATATCACATTTTATCTATCAGTTTAAGAACAGTCAGGTAAAGGGGAGAAAAATGTACTTAAACAATCATTAAAATAAAATAAAAAAAAAAAAGAACAGTCAGGTTATTTCCACTTTTTGGCTATTATGAATAATTCTCCTGTAAACATTTGTATACTAGTTTTGCATGGATGTATAACTTCACAGAAATTGTAAATACTGCGACTTTCAACACAGGTTGTTAATTTAAGTGCTTTACAGAGACCAGGCAGGTGACATAAATAAGATGGGCCAAGTCTAAGAAAACATAAGAGAACAGGCAAAATGATAAATAGTAAATGGCACAAGTCTCATTTTCTAACACTTGACAGAAACAGGTGAAGACTGTGACAAACTGGAGAATGTGGTTCCCAGAGTTCAGTCCAGCTCATTGTCCCCACACAAAAATAAAGACCTGGGGCTAGCAGATTTGGTTTTCAAGGAAAGTGAAAAATCTGGCATTCTGAAATATGTCACATAACTTTTTTTATGAGAGTAAAACACAAAGAGGTTCCAACAACAACAAAAACATAGGGGCTCGATGCTACCCTTAGGCCGTAAGTTTGTAATACATGTGCTTAGTCAGTCAACAGATGTTCATTACGCACCTATTATGTGCCAAGTGATGTTCGAATTCCTAGGAACAAAACAGTTTAAACAAATGCCCTCTCCTCAAGGAATTTACATGTTAGTGGAGAAGACAAGCAAAACCAAGGCAACAAAATAGATAATTTCAGAGAGACAAAAGTGCCTTGAAGAAAAATTAAGCAGAGTAGGTATTAGCACCATTCTCCTGACCCCCTCTCCATTTTAGATGTGGTGAAAGGAAAAGGCCTTTCTAATGAGATAACGTTTGAACAGACCTGAATGAAGTGAGGGAGCATGGTTTTTGGGGGAAGGGTCTTCTAGGCAGAGGAAAGAACTGCCAGGGCCCTTACTAAACACCAAAGAGCTTTGCGTGGTTGAGACATTAGCAACAACTAGGCAATCTGGAAGCTCAAAGAATAAGTATAAAGTCTTTATGGAAGTCAACTCTTGCTTATTACCACAATATGGGAAAGAGTAAATATATGTGAAATCGATTCTAAAAGTTAATCAAGAGTTTTCAATTTGCTACATTATTCAACTTCCTGTTGTTTTGTGGTTATCACTTAATCACAAATGAGTAGCAAAATGATCCAAAGATGTACAGCAAGAAAGAGAAATAAAAAAATGGCACAGCTATGTAACTACAAGTGACACACAAGCTCCAGAACAGAGGTGATCTGGCACCTGCCATCGAAGAGCTGGCTTCGTAATTAGAAGTAACTCTAACAACATACATGGCAGTAGAACTTGACTCATCTATTTATTATTCCTCCTACATTATGGATGAGAAAGCAAACAGGTTAAGCAACTGATTTTTCTCAACAAACAATATGAAAAAGCCATTAAAACTTTTTAACTTTTCCATTTAAAAGAGATTAAATGCTTAAATGTTTTTGGAATGATGGTCCATATGTGTATGAGAGTTTACTTCTGTTCTCAGATTTGATACAAATCTCACCAAGAAATTAAAATAGATCTCTCATTTATTTTATTTAGATAATGTCTTCTTCTAGAACAGCAACCAAGGAGAAATAGGAAGACTATAGTTATGTATACTCAAAACTTTATGTCATAAAAGAAACAGTGATTTCAAAGTACTGAAAAAAAATCAGATAATACATACTTTCCAAAGCAAAGGCTATTACAACAACTGACATTCATCACAGTGAATATGGAAAAATAGGGGATTACCAGCTATTTTGGTTGGAAGCACTTCTTTTAACTTGGGAACAACAATAAAAAAATGCATCTCTTCATCTAATGGCCAAATTTGTGAGCCTTCTTCAAACCAGGGATCCAAATAATTCCTAAATAAAAAGAATACTAACATGACTGCCTTAATGTAGCCAGGGAAAAATAAAGTCACATGTCTGGAAAATGTCATTGCAATCTAACAGCTAATCATCTAAGAAAGCTTATACTCATTTAACAACAAGCTATGCTTTAGGAGATTTTTTTCATTTAGTAACTATGGCTGTAATTACTATAGCATACTATCCTATTTTAAAATACTTATAATCTTTTCTTTTCTGATTCCAGTAGGATAAAAACAAACAAACAAAAACCTTCCTGATACAAATATCTTAAAAGGCTGTATAAAATACAACAAAAAGACTTACTGCATGGCCAAACTTGCAAAAAAGAGAAAAACAAATCTCCAAGTGCCAGAGATGAATTCAGATCTGAAAATCAGAAGTAAAAAGGAAAAATGGGATGGTTTTCAGCAAACAGACACTTGGCCTTTGACACCCCGCTGGGAACTGGAGAACTATCCAAACCAGGGCCCTAATGAGGGGAGAAATTAGAAGTGAACTCCTGAATAAATGAGGAACCTTTGCAAATAAGCACACTGATGTTTACTGTGCAAAACACAACATGCCAGCTTCTCTCTCTCTTCCAGGGGTCTAAATAGGAAAAACATCCCCTATGAATAAGAAACTTCAAGCTTTGTCTTAAATGGGTTTGGAGTACAAATTTAGAAAACTGTGTGATATGAAATCATCACACTCCACCAAAAAATTTTATAAAAACTGTTCTGGTCTAGTACTATCTCTTGGGCACTTGGCAGAAGCAAACACAAAACCTTTCTAGAGAGATACTATCAACAATTCGGGCAACAAAGGGATTCTCATAGAAACAGCAAGCCCCTCTAAAACTGTACTCACCAATTTAAAATTACAGAACAAGAGTAAACAATCCATCACGTGTGAGAGTCCTATGACACAACAGAAGGATTAGAGCCAAAAGAACTCAAGATAAAAACTAATAGAAAAATCAAAGAGACAATATAAAGTAAGTCTGTAATAATAATTTAAATGTAAAAGAACAATCAGAACTGTAAGAAAAGACAGAGACCATGAAGAACTGAAAAGGAAAATTTGGAGAAGTTCTAAAATTAAACTCTAAAATAAAACTAAATGAATGGAGGAAAATCCAAATGTCCATCATCGGGTGAATAAACAAACTGTGGTCCGTTCATACACTGGGACACTCCTCAGAAACGAACTACTGATACACGTAACAACACAAACTCAAAAACCTATTTAAAACTAAACCTAACATATTGTAAAAACAAATAACATCATGTTAAGTGAAAGAAGGCAACAATTACAGATTATATGTTCTATTTATATAAATTTTTTAAGTAAAGACAAAACTAGAGAGACAAAGAACAGATCAGTGGTTGCTGTAGCGAGGGAGAGGAGCAGGGACTGACCTCCAAAGGGCACAATGAAACTTCTGGGGGTGACAGAAGTATTCTAAAATTGAACCGTGAACAATTTTAGAAGTATTCTAAAATTGAACCGTGGTAATGGTCACACAAGTGTATAACTTCACGCAAAATCATCGAACTATTCACTTAAAACAGGTTAATTTTATGGCCTGTTAATTATTGAAACGATAGGGGAAATACCCCTAAATGAATGGGTAGAGAGAAGAACAGACACATCTGAAGTGAGAAACAGTAAACTAGAGGACAGATCTGAAGAAGTCAACCAGAATGCGATCTGGAGAGATGAAGAGACGAAACATGAGAGGGACAGTGAGAGATGAGGAGGGGATGTGAAAGGGCCCAGCAAGTCTAACGGTAATTACTATAAAGTCTAATAGCAATTTCAGGAGAAGCAATATTTGAAGATATATGGGCTGAGACTGATTTGGAATTGTTTCAAGACGTAAAACCTTAGAGTCAGGAAGCTCAGTGAATCCTAAGAAGGAAAAATAAATACATTGATACATACGCACCATGGTGAAACAGCAGAAGTGAGAAAAAAATCTTAAGAGCGATGAGGCAAATAGGGATATCTACAATGGAATGAAAACTGGACTGAAAGCGACTTCTCACCCGCAACTAAAATAGAGGCCAGAAGACAATGAATACTATTTTCAAAGGGCTGAGGGAAAACACTAAAATTTATATAGTTAAACAATCATTCAAGTAAACATTTTCAGACAAAGAATAAAATAGTTTACTACTCTTATCCTGTTACTTAAAGAAAGTTATTCAGGAAGATGCCCAAAAGGAAGCTGGAATTCAATGAGTGCGAGGGCTGGGGCTACACAGATCTGTGTGTCACTGGCAGGCAGGTGGTGGAGAAAGGAGTGGGAGAAAATGGACAGGGAGGGTGGGTAGAGAAGAAGAGCCCTGGGAAACACCCAAAACTTATGGGATAGGCAGAGGACACACTTTGTTATTGTCTTCTTACCATAACAGTACAAACTCATTTATCTACTAAGAAAGAGCAATGAGCTTTTAGGAGAGAAGAGCAAGAGATGCAAAGGGATATGGCAAAAATAAAATGTAAATTTAAGAAAAAACAAAACACAACAGAAGAATTAAAATCTTCATTGGAAGTAATACACTAGAGACCATGATTATTGTGAAATGCAGCACAAACTTTGATAAATTCTATTAGAATTCAGAGGAAGAGAACATTAAGAGAAAGAATGTAATAAAAGCCAGAGAATACAGCTTCAACTTAAGCCTCACAGGGATGTTCCCAAAGAATAACTCAGAACAAAAAGATGAGAGCTAATCATCAAAAACAAAACAAATAAACACTTTCCTATGATAAAAACACCTAAGGGCTCATGAGATTCAGGGGAACAATGAGAAAATCCACACAGTCCCCTTCCCCTAGACATTTAATTGCAAACTTGAAGAAGAAAAATCCTATGTGCATACAGGCGAAATAATAATAACACAAAGACTTCTACGGTGTTTTCCATATGCCATGTAGATGACAAAAATATGGAAAAATGAGAATTCTAAGTGCTTCCATATATTAACTCTTATTCAATGGCATGAGGTAGATATTACCATTTCCCCCACTTGAACAGATTAGGAGACTAAAGCACAGAGAAGTTAAGTAAGTCACATAACTAGTAAGTGGTAGGTAGGTTTAGGATATGAAACCCAGAATTCCATCACCTCATCATTCCACTGTAAATCAAGCTGGGAACCCCGAAGCCAGATCACAACCCGACAACTATGTTTGAAGATGGTGGAGGAGTACCCACATGGACCTGGACCCCCTGGCATGTCTTGTAATAGTTTTTCCTTCCTCCTGCACAGCAAATATTAGTAAGTTGTGGCCTGTGTTCTTAAGAAGGCATGCCAATCAAGGTTACTGCCCTTCCTTTTAGGGTGCTTGTGAACAAGGAGAGAAACATAAATACCCTTCAGTAGTCCTTTTGTTGAGAAATCATACTTGCTTTGATGTGGTCCCCAGGAGGGGGCATGTGAAAGGTAACCACACATGGATGTTTCTTTCCCTCTCTTTTTCCCTCCTTCCCCTCTCTCTAAAAATAAATAAATAAAATCTTTAAAAAAAATGTTTAAAAGCCACTGGTATGGGACTCTGCCATATGTACAAAATACGATTTTGCCCAAGAACATTATTAATATATTTCATTATAGGTCTATAATATTTACCACTTGAAAGTTTATTAAGGGGCCAGAACCCCAGTTCTAAGGATTAGCCTTACCATATATTAAAACATATAATAAAACCATAATATGTAATCAAAATTGTGTGATCATGTGCAGAGATTAATGGATGTGAAAAGAAAGTTCAGAAACAGACCCCAGAATAGATGGGAATTTGATATACGCTAGAAGTGGCATCCCAATGTAGTGCAGGAGAAGATGGGTAATTAGCTGGGGAGGGGGACAATCAAAATGGAACTACATATCTCATTTAAATCAGAAAAAAATACCAAATAAATAAAAAATGTAAGGAAAAACAACAAAAGTAGTAGAGGGAAAAGGGAGGTTTCTGTGTGTGCTTGTTTTTAACAATCTTGTAATGGAAAAGACCTAAGTATGAAACCCAGGGCTGTAAGAAAAATGCTTGATAGATTAGCCTATTTAAAAATGCACAGAAGCTTTTGGCTAGGAGAGGGCAAAAGTGCAACTTTCTTCAGTCCTCCCAAATCTGGGTGAACCCAAATCCCGGTTCACTCGACACCAGTCGCCTCCACCATGCCCCAGAAGTTTCACCTCAACAACATCAAAATCATATATCTGAGGTGCACCGGCGAGGAAATCAGTGCCATGTCTGTCCTCACCCCCAAGATCGGCCCCCTGGATCTGCCTCCAAAAAAGGTTGGTGATGACATCGCCAAAGCAACTGGTGACTTGAAGGTTCTGAGGATTACAGTGAAACTGACCATTCAGAACAAACAGGCCCCGATTGAGGTAGTGCCTTCAGCCTCTGCTCTGATCAACAAAGCCCTCAAAGAGCCACCACGACAAAGAAAGATGCAAAAAAACAAAGCAAGACAAAACAAAACCATTAAGCACAGTGGAAATATCACTTTTGATGAGATTGTCAACATTGCCCGACAAATGTGGCACTGATCTTTAGCTAGAGAACTCTCTGGAACCATTAAAGAGATCCTGGAGACTGCCCAGCCTGTGGGCTGCAATGTTGATGGCTGCCACCCTCGTGACATCACAGATGACGACAGTGGTGTAGTGCAATGCCCAGCTATTTAAGAACTACAAAGGAAAACATTTCAATAAAAGATCATCTGAAAACAAAAAAAAAAAGGTGCACAGAAAAAAAAATCATACTAAAAAAAAGGCCTCAAAAAATTGTAATCCAAATCACACCTTTTCAAATGAAAAGCTCCTACAAATCAACACCCCCCCCCCCCATAACTCAGGTAAATTTAAAAAATGGGCAAGACAGAAGCAAGCAGTTCGCAGAAAAGAAATTGGTTTTAAACCTATGAAAAGATGCTTGGCTTACTATTAAGAAAAATAAGAAAATGGGAAGCCCAGGAGGAAGGCAGGCAAATGAGGAGGAGGGGGTCCCGGGGCATGGAAGTGAACAGCAGAAGCGTGTAAACACAGGAGGGAGGACAGCCGTAGCCACAGTTAAATTTTTTTGGTTGTCGCTGTCGCTGCCGCTACGACCAAGGTTCGCCCAAGGATGTCTCAGTCTGCACCTTGCGGTCCCCAAGCTCCATGCAGCAGCAGCAGTCCGGGCCTCTAAGGGCCCTCACATACAGGCAGCAGGAGGGCTGACAAGGCTTGGTGCTGGCCGGGGCTGACCACGCAAGGGCGGAGGCGGGGGGTGGGGGCGCCAGGAGCAGCTGTCCAGGCTCCAATTACCCCATCATGGTGGCCAGCACGGGGCTCTGAAGCATGGAGGGGGTGGTTCTGCACAAGTGGTTCAACTATCTTGCAGGTTGGAAGCCTGGTTGGTTGGTTTTAGATAATGGAATCCTGTCCCACTGATTCACAAGATGATGTTGACAAAGGCAGTAAAGTAAGCATAAAGGTGGTAGTTTGTGAAACTGAAGTTCATTCAGCAGACAACTCAAGAATGGAATTAATCATTGTAGGAGAGTAGCATTTCTAGATGAAGGCAGTGGCTGCAGCTGAAAGACAGAGGTAACTAGTTGCTCTGGGGAGCTCTAAAGACTGTTTGACACTAGGAGTAAAAAAGAAAAAGAAATAACTGAAACCAGTGAATCTTTGAAACCAAAATGTCTGAACTTCACCTCTACTGTGACCTTTATTTTTATTTTTTTATTAAAAAAACCCCCACCTCCCCTTTTTTTAATTGGTCAGTGTTGGTAGGACTGTTACAAAACTGGTACTCTGGAATGTGAGGGGAGTGGTCCACTCTGTCAGATATCAGCACTGGGGACAGCGCAGCACAGAGCCCTGTGGTGGGCTGAATTCACCCCTACAGAGAGGGCAACAGGGCCAAACACAGTCGCTGAAAAGAGAGAGATCCCTGAGGCCCTTCTTCTTGGCAATGACAAAGGGCTTTTTCACCTCCATCTTGCCAGTCCACAATGATCACATCCTTCAGGGGCTGGTCCCAACCATCCGTCTCGGTGCTCTCCACCTTCCATACTACCTCCATGTCCTCTAGAACTCTGCCAAACACTACGTGCTTGCCATCCAGCTAGGCTGTCCTAACCATCGTGATAAAGAATTGGGAACCACTGGTGTCTCTGCTGGCGTTGGCCATGCTCACCCAGTCGGGCCCATAGTGTTTTAGGTTGAAGTTCTCGTCGGGGAAGCGTTCACAGCAGATGCTCTTACCTCCAGTGCCATCTCCCCCAGTGAAGCCTCCACCCTGGTTCATGAAGTCTTTGATCACATGATGGAATCTGCTGTTCTTGTAGCCAAATCCTTTCTCTGCTCTCGCTAAGGCTACAAAATTATCCAGTTTTTGGAACAGTCTTTCCAAAGAGACCTATGTCCACCCGGCCTCCATCTTCATCTCCATTTCGCAGGTCAAAGCACACCTTTGACAGTGACTTTGGGCCCCTTCTTCTCATCGGCTGTAGAACATCCTGGCAACAGCAGGAAGAAAACAGAGCCCACCACAGGGCAGTGGCAAAGAGAACCTTCATGTTCCGTTCCTAGAGGCGCAGCATCCACCAGTTCTAGTTCTAGTTCAAGCAAGTTCTAGTGTGACCTTTAATACAGCAACCAAGTTCATACCATTTGAGAATTTGTTCACCATGATGAGAATCACTGACCTCCCAGCAGACAGAACATGAATGAAGCCTCTTCGCTACTTAGTGCCACAAGTAATATGTTCATGACAATGCTTGAGGAATATGTGAATATAACAAATGCCAAGTTTGAACCTGAAAAGTTTCAGCTGTCCCATATGGATCCCTTAGTTTCTCCTGGGTCACCTTCTCCTGTTCAAATGCTGAAGCATTTGTTAGCCACTCTGGTTCTTGCAGTTCAGAGAGGAGCAGAGGTTGTAAGAAAACCAGTGTCTACACCTCACCTTCCCACTGTTCAAGAAACACACTTGCCCTGCCAGTGTGGCTCAGCTGGTTGGAGCTTCCCCCCTCACCAGTGGTAAGACTACGGGCTCGATTCCCAGTAGGGGCACAAGTCTGGCTTGCCTGTTTGATCCCGTCCGCGTGCCTAGGGAGGTAGCCAATGTATGCTTCTTTCTCCCATCGATGTTTCTCTCTCTCCCTTCCTTTCTCTCTTTCTAAGAGCAATGAAAAAAAATGTTCTCAGGTGAGGGTGAAAAAAAGACATGTACAGTTAATGGAGATTCGGCATCAGCAACAATTCCTGAAAAATGCAGACTTATACTGCACCCTCACAAAAAAATATGAATTGGAAGATCCAATTTCATCCTCCTCTTCCTGAGGAAACAAGTGTCCAACTTCCTGTAAGTACTGCTATGCAAAAGCTGCTGTAATTAAAACTGTGTTATAGGGAGCAATTTTTTCCTTAGGATTTCTCTGCACTTTACAAAACATTGTAAAGCAAACTAAAATCCACGTACCTTTGAAGTGTATTTTTTCTTTATTTAGTTTATTTACAAGAGTAATTTTCCTAATAACCTCACAATATGAATGTGCATCCTTTTTTTTCTTTTTAAACAAATGATGGTGCAACATTTTGACATCCGTAAGGACAAACGTAGGTATTTTTCTAAAAAACTGAGGGACTGACAGCTTAGTCAGTGGATTGTAGCTTATAATCATGAGATCTTACAAACACGAGGTATCAGTTTGAGAGAACCGTGATATGTGCAACTTTTGCCATGGGCCAGGTGGTCACTTTACCCCAGCTGAACATGAGTGATGACAGCAGCTTGATGGTGATTATACTATATTCCTTTAAGCAAAAGGAAACATTTAATATTTTAAATATTTTTAGCCCAAAAACCATGACATTGAGAATTTTTTACAAACCAGGTCATGCTGTCATTTATATGTGGACACTACAGATCTGTCAGTACCAAATGTTAGGTTAAAATATTTAATTTTAATTTATTTATTTCTCTGTTACATCAAAAAATGACCTACACAATTGAAGATGTGCATACGTTGTTATTTACACTGTTCTAGAAAAGCAGTTGATGTTGTAGTGACTTTACTCACTTCTACCAGAGAAATGACTTTCCAAGGAGGAGGAAAAAAAATGTAAATTAACCCTATAATGAGATTCCATTTTTTACTTCAGATAGGCAAAGATCAAAATGTTTGATGACACACTGGAACACAAGATTTCTCATACTGTGCTGATCAGTGTATATGAATACTGATAAAATTTCCATGAAGGCCAAGCAAAATCAATACATCTCTGATGCCCTAACAATTCAATTTATAGGGATCTACTTTACTGCTCTCTCAGAATAGTGAGACATTACAAATGTACACAGTGATTCACTGTGGCATTTTTGTAACAGTAAAAGACATACAGCAACCTAAATATTCATTAATAGAAGATTGAACAAGCAAATTTTGGTCATTCTACACAATGGAAAATTATATAGCTAGAAAAAGAGAGAGAAAGGAGTGTGGGAGAAGAAGGCAGAAGATAATCTATTTTTTATCTTGAAATACAAATATCAATTACACAAAGGACTGAAATTGTTTCACTAAAGAATTCTCAACCTAGCATCATGAGTTAAAGACACATGTTCTCTAACAGCCAGGTATATTTCCAAGTAGACTTTTATTACTGAATACTCAGAACGGAATTTACTCACAAGTATAAAATTGTTTCTTAAATCTTGCCTGAGTTAGGGAAAAAAGAGATCTTATTCAAATAATGATAGTTTGGAATTAATTTTATTTTAAATTAAACTTCTAGACAGAAGAAAAAAAGCTATATTCTTTTTAATCCCACTCTCCTTTCCTTTCCTGTCATCCTGACAGACCTACAGAGAGTAGCTAAAAGAAAGGCAGAAAGACATATTTTTCACTACAGAATCTTGCTCCTAATTAAGAAGAAACAAATCAGGAAAGGAAAGGCAATAACATGGCTTGGATTCTGCAACTCAGAGATGCTGCTAAAGACATTTTTTTAAAAATTCTGCTTTCGGTTCAAGTACATCTGCACTCACACACCCTGGAAACCCCCTCCGCCTCACAGCCAACCAGGAACCGGCTCTGAAGTGCCCACAGAACCTAACCTCCCTTCCTTCTTCGGACACACAGAATATCTAAGTCCTTTCACTGGGTGATCCCCCCAAAACAAAATAAAAATATTGCACAGATGAAACTCACTGGAAAATTTTTGAAGAAATCAGAAAGTAAACACTTATTTTTCATATGGGGAGAAAAATCTTGAAGAAAAATTTAGCACTTTATATAGATGGACCCTAACTAAAAACCATCAAAAAGAATTCCTAGGGAAAAGAAATTACAAGAGGGTTGCCCAAGGATCTTTTTAAGAATCTTGATAAATTTTTCATTGTTTACCCTTGAAGAGTGACCAAACTCAAAATGTTTAACAAAAAGTTTGGATACCATATAATTATTATCCTCCTCAGGTACGTGCACAGCCCTCAGAAGAGCTGTGAGGACCCTACAGGAGCCTGGACTAGCCATCAGCCCATCTGGGTTTGCGTCTTCTCTGCTGGGCCGTCCATTAGCTTACATGACTTTGATCAAGTTACCTCACTTTTCAGGGCCTCAGGCCCTGAAAATACTCCTACTTACTTCAAAGGAGTATTGCAAGGATTCGATAAAAATAAATGATTTGACCACAAAAGTCTCTATATGTGTTTTAGGTAAGTAGCAATAATGGTACAAGTTTCATCAACAGTCTGTCACCATTTAAAACTCTTTGGGTTTTAAAATAGATACAAGTAAAATAACTTTCCCTGCTTCCTGTTCCTGACTCAAAAATGGGTTCTTGTCCTCACATGCAGTAAGGTAGATGGATCCCTGTAAGTACCAATAAGCTAACTGCCTCCATATGCATTCCCAAGTTGTTTTGATTTAGGGGCCAAAGAGATTGTCCCCTTCAGAAGGACTCTAGATTGAAAGGAAATCCGTTGCCCTTGCAGTATGCACATATAGATGATTCATAAATCAAGTTCTCTGCTGTGGACTGCCTGTAGTACATCCTTGTGGATGACCTTATGTTTTATAATGTACATACATCTTCTGATGCTATCCTTAAAACACTCCTGTGAGAAAACTGAGATGTAGAGGGAAACAAGACCAAGTTAAAAATAACCTCTATTTCCAACTCCTACTTAACTCATCAGTTCATTGAGCTGAATGAGCTATTTGTTTATAAGGCAGAAGAAACCATTTATCAGTTGTACCATCAAAATTTACAACGCTCTCATTACAATGAAGCAGAATTTACTATCACCCGTGCTTAATTTTATTGCTGATTAAAAAAGAATATAGTTTGGGTTGTCTTTTTTCCTCTTTTAATGAAAAAAAAAAAAAAAAGAACAGAAAAGGGAGAATAGAGCCAGAAAAAACATCTTAATTCCTAGAACTCTAGTGTCTAAGATAAGCAATACTAAATCTGACTAATGTTAAGTAAGCATAAATAAATCTTTGTGCATCACAGTATAAGGAAGTAGCCAATGGAAACTGTCCAGGTGGAGGGCAGGAAGAGAATGCAAGTGACTTTACTCTGAAAAGTATCACAGTGAAAGAGTCAAACAGCACTCAGGAGAGGCAAGAATCCTGAGGTAGAAACCTTGGGGATATCCCAGGACCAGTCATTAGCTCAAATGACGTGTCTTGTACATCTCATCAGTGATTTTCCCTCCTTTGTCTACCTCATACAAATATTGAATAACTTAAGAACAACGCACAACTGGAAGGTGAGTCATTCCACCAGTAAGCAATGAGATTAAGGGAAATTCTATTTTCCTCTTAACTTTAACACAGTTTGCATCTGTTTTATTATTCCTGCTAGCTATTACTGCTAATCCATGTTAGCACACCTTTTCTTCTGCTGCCATTAATAAAGTAATAGCAAACTAAGTGTTAAGCACTCTCCCACCCCCAAACAACCCATATCAGACTTATAAGGTGGTAGAATCACTAGTAAGTATAAACAGCATCTATAACTGAATCTAAAGATCTGGGTTTGAATCCAACCTTCATGACTTAAATTCTGTGACTTTGGCAAGTTACTGAACTTCTCTGAGCCTCAGTTTCCTTATCTATAAAGTATAGAAAATACTCCTTCCCTCAAAGTGATTGTAAAGATTAAACAATACAATTAAATAAAGGGTAGCTATTACATTAAAAAAGTAAAATTGATGGTAATGTATAAATAACAATATTTATTGCACACTTATTGGACGACAAGCATTGTAGAGAACACAAAGAAGGGGACCTTGTCCCTGAACCAATTTATAATGTAGCTGAAGAGACAAAAGACACTGATGTGAAAATCCAAGCACTAAAATAAGAACACGTGGTATGGGATTAATAGCCAAGTATGTGCTGGGGTTAATAAATGCCACAAGTTCAAAGAAAGAAAAGAAAAACAGGTCCTGGCTGGGTAGTTCAGTTGGTTAGAGCGCCATTCCGATATGCTAGAGTTGTGGATTTGATCCCAGTCAGGGCACCGACAAGAATCAACCAATGAATGCATAAAAATGTGGAACAACAAATCCATGTTTCTCTCTCTCTTTTTAAAAATTTTATTTATTTATTTTTGGAGAGAGGGGAAGGGAGGGAGAAAGAGAGGGAGAAAAACATCAATGTGTGGTTGCCTCTTGAGCACCCCTTACCAGGGACCTGGCCTGCAATCCAGGCATGTGTCCTGATTGGGAATCGAACAGGTGAACATTTGGTTTGCTATCTGGCGCTCAAGGGTTCATGTTTCTTTCATTCTCTCTCTCCCTTCTTCTCTCTCTCCAAAATCAATAAATAATATTTTTATAAAGATAAACACACTATAGAAGTCAGGAAAGACTTTGTGACAGAAGAGGGACTTAACACCAAATTCAACAGCCTAGAAGAAATGGATAAGTTCCTAGAAATATATAACCTACCTAGACTAAATCATGAAGAACTGAAAAATCTAAATAGACCAACAAGCAGTAAGGAAATTGAAACAACCACTAAAAAACCCCCCAAAATATAAAAGTCCAGGACCAGATAGCTTCACTAAGTGAATTCTACCAAACATTCAAAGAAGATTTGATACTTATCCTTCTCAAACTCTTTCAAAAAATTGAAGAGGCAATACTTCCTAACATTTTATAGGGCCAACATAACCCTGATACCAAAACCTGGCAAGGATAACAGAAAGAGAAAACTACAGGCCAATATCTTTGATGAATACAGGTGCAAAAATCTGAAACAAAACACTAGCAAATTGAATACAACAATATGTTAAAAAAATACATCACTATCAAGTGGGGTTCATTCCAAGGGCACAAGGATGGTTCAACATATGCAAATCGTTCAATGTAATATGTCACATTAACAAAACAAAGCACAAAAATCATATAATCTTATCAACAGATGCAGAAAAAGCATTTGACAAGATACAACATCTTGTTATGATTAAAACACTCAATAAAGTAGGTAGAGAAGAAAAGTAACTCAACATAATAAAGGCGATATATGACAAACCCTCAGCCAATATCATACTCAGCGGTGAAAAACTGAAAGCTCTTCCTCTCCAGTCAGGAACAAGACAAGGATGCCTGCTCTCACCACTTTCATTCAACATAGTTCTGAAAATCCTAGCCAGAGCAATCAGGCAAGAGGAAGAAATAAAAAGGCATCCAAACTGAGAAGGAAGAAGTAAAAGTGTCACTTTTTGCAGGTGACATGATTCTGTATATAGAAAACCCTAAAAACTCCACAAAAATATTATTAGAAACAACAAATACAGTAAAGTTGAAGAATACGAAATCAATGTACAAAAATAGCCAATATACTAACAATGAAACTTTAGAAAAAGAAATGAAAGAAAATTTCTTTAGCAATTGCAACAAAAAGAATACCTAGGAATAAAATTAACAAAGGACGTGGTTCATGGATTTCAAGAATCAACATAGTTAAAATGGCCATATTACCCAAAGCACTATACAGATTTAATTCAATCCCCATTAAAATCCCAATGTCATTTTTTTGAAAAAATAGAACAAAAAAACATCAGATTTGTATGGAACCATGAAAGTCCCTGAATAGTCAAAACAATCCTGAAAAAAAAGAATGAAGCCAGAGGTATCACACTATCTGACTTCACATTATGCTACAGAGCTATGGTAATCGGCATGGTAGCAGCAGAACAGACACACAGACCAGTGGAACAGCACCGAGAGTCCAGAAATAAAGCCACATGTATATGGGAAAATAGTTTTTGACAAAGGAGCCAAAAACACACAATGGAGAAAAGAAAGCCTTTTCAATAAATGGTGCTGGAAAAATTGGAAAGCCACATGCAAAAGATTAAAACTAGATTAGTTTGTCCCCGTGTGTAAAAATTAATTCAAAATGGATCAAAGATCTAAATACAAGATTCAAAACAATAAATTACACAGAAGAAAACAGGTATTAAAATTACGGGCCTTCGTTGTAGAGAACATTTTATGAATTTGACCCCAAAGGCAATGGAAGTAAAGGCAAATAAATGAATGGGACTATATCAAACTAAAAAGCTTATTCACAGAAAATGAAACCAACAATAAAACAAAAAGGCAAACAACCTAATGGAAGATGGTATTTGCAAACAAGAGCTCCAACAAGGAGTTAATATTCAAAATATATAAAGAACTCATATAACTCAACACCAAACAAATAATTCAATTAAAAAATGGGCAGAGCCCTGGCCAGGGTGTTTCAGTTGGTTGAAGCCTCACCCTGTGGCCAAAAGGTTGCAGGTTCAATTCCCAGTCTGGGCACCTGCCTGGGTTGCGGGTTTGATCCCGGGCCAGGGCAGACAATCCCTGGTCCAGGTGCTCAGGGAGGCAGCTGATCAATGTTTCTCTCTCACATCAAGCTTCTCTCTCTCCTTTCTTCTCTCTCTAGAAGCAATGAACAAATGTCCTTGGGTGAGGATGAAAAAAAAATGGGCAGGACCTGAACAGACACCTCTCCCAAGAACAGCCAACAGATATATGAAAAGATGTTCAATCTCACTAGCTATTAAGGAAATGCAAATCAAAATTACAATGAAATACCACCTCATACCTGTTAGAATGGCTATTATCAACACGACAAGTATTAGGTTGGCTAAACAGTAAGTATGGTTTTTCTATAAAATAAAAGATACATTTTCATTTTCACCAATAATTTTATTGATTTTGATATTCTGAGAATGTCAATAATCTGTGTGGTATAATGTTGACTGTTCTCAATGTCTCAATTTGATCATTAGCAACTTCAACTGGTCTACCTGACCGTGGAGCTTTGCCCAGTGAGAAATCTCCAGCATGAAACTTTGCAAACCACTTTTGACATGTTTGATCAGTTATAGGACCTTCTCCATACACTGCACAAATCTTTTTTGCATCTCAGTTTCATTTTTATTTTTCTTGAAATAATAAAGCATAATATGTCAAAAATGTTACACATTTTCTACCTTCAATATTAAAATGGCTACACAAAATTCACCAATTTTTATAAGTTTTTTTAATGCACAATGATGTGACAGCTGTCATGGTACAATCTAACAAAATAGTTTCAAATGAAGTTAGAGACAACTAGGTGCTACTAGAGCCATCTTACAGATAAAAACAAATGAACTTTTTGGCCAACTCAATAATAAGTGTCGGAGAGGTTGTGGAGAAAAGGGAACCCTCATTAACCACTGGTGGAAATATAAACTAGTACAGCCACTACAGAAAACATCCTGGCAGTTCCTCAAAAAATTAAGAATAGAGTTATCATGTGACCCAGGAATTCCTCTCCTGAGTATCTACCTGAAAAACTTGAAAATATTCACCGTATTTTTGCCATGTACAATGCACTCCTATGTACACTGCACACCCACATTTTGGGCCCAAACTTTCAGGAAACAAAAATCTTTTGTTTTATTTTTTTAATTAATTAATTAATTAATTTATTTATATTTAGAAACAAAATCAATTATTGTATTCCAGGGTATTATTTTGCATATGGATATTGTTATTGCTTTCTAGAGTTACAATTTTAATGCATAAGCATGAATAAAAGAATTAAAAACATTTCTATAGACACAGAATTAGTACTACCCATGTGTAATGTACACCCTTATTTTTCTCCCAAAATTTGGGCAAAAAAGTACACATTAAACATGGCAAAATACGGTGTTCACAAAGATATATGCACCCCTATGTTCACTGAAGCATTATTCACAGTGGCCAATGCATGGAGACAACCAAAGCGTGCTTCGATAGATGACTGGATAAAGATGTGGTACATCTATACTATGGAATACTCCTCAGCCATAAGAAAAGATGAAACACTGCCATTTGTGACAACATGGGTTGACCTTGAGATTATTATGCTAAGTGAAATAAGTCAGTCAGAAAAAGCCTAGAACCATATGATTTCACTCATACATGGGATATGAAACTGAAACTCACGGTTACAGACAACAGTATGGTGGTTACCAGAAGGAAAGGGGTTGGGGTTTAGTGAGGACTACAGGAGGACAAATACATGAAGATGGAAGACGGTTTGACTTTTGTTGGTAGACGCACATACAGTATGCAGATGATGTATAATAGAAATGTACACTTGAAACCTGTATGATCCTACTAACCAATGTCACCCCAGTAAATCTAACTTAGAAAATAAAAATAAAATGTCATAAAAGGAAAAAAAGAAAAAGAAAAGGGATTTGAGAAAGCCTTGGAGAAAAACAGGACTTGGAGACAGGAGTACAGTTTAGATGGGGAAAAGCAGTCCAGATGCAGTGAGTAGCCAGCTTTAGCTGAAGCGGATGTTTGCAGAGAGAGTACTAAAAGATGAGGCTTGGAAAGTAGGTTGTAGAGAAACTGAAGGAGTTACTTTCAGGGTAGGAATGGGAAACTGCAGGATTTAGGCCAAGGGAATAATGCGATTAAATCAGTGTTTTGAAAACATTGAGCTGGCAACAGTGTGAAGAAAAAAAATGGAAAAAGTATAGACACAAGAAAACCAGTTAGGAGGTAACACAGAAGTTGAGGTTGAGATGCTAAAGGCCTAGACAAGGTGGAAGCAGTAGAAACGGAACAGCAGAGGTAGAAATGAGAAATGCTGCACGACAGGATTAGTGACTGATATGACACAAAGGTTAAAGATGAGAGTCAAAATCACTTTTAATTTCTCCAATCTGGGTGGCAAAGAGGAAAAACACAAAAGAAAATTCAATGGTATGTGATCAGAGGCTAAAATTTTACTCTTGATACACTGAGTTTGAGTTCAAAATGGTGTACTCCATAGAAATCTCACAAGCAATTGATCATGTTGATGTGGCATTTAAAAGAGTAACCAGGATTAAAGAAACCAATTTGGGAGTCACTTGGACAAGACAGAACTAAAGTTAAGGGGAAAATTCCATTAGGAACAGGGCTCTGGAGCTTCTTCCAAGAGAAAAATACATGCCCTCATCGCAGGGAAATGGGTTTTCTCCTCTAGTGATAAGAGGGCATTGAGTCCAGGAGAGCTTCGTATTCATAAAAGTCCTCTTAAAGGAGGCATGCAGATTGTGGTGTAACTCTTTGTGAACAGTGGTGTCAGCCTAGGTATCAAAGGTCTGTGCTGCAAGGTGAATTAAGATAAGGAGATCCTACCTTGGGTGGACACTGTCACCAGCTGTCCAGGCCCATCCAGGGGCTCAGGAAAACTGCCAAAATACGCTGCGCCTGCTTCTGCTCTGGTCATTTTCTAATACACTTTGGTGTCCTCAGCTTTCTATACTGGGAATTTAATCTAAGTTTATGTGTGATGTCTACTTAACTGGTCTACAATGCCCCTAACATGCTGCACACATATTCACACAAAAATTTACCCAAACTTCTGGGGGTTCAGAATCTAATGGAACAAAGTCTGAAAACTGGCAGAGTTAATCACAAAACAAGGAAAAGAATTATGGTCCTTTCCTCAAATCCATTATCATTCCTTTACTTATAAGAATATTCTACTTTAAAAGTTCTACTCTAACAAATAATGATAAATTAAAAGATTTAAATGCTAATTTAGCCCTGGATGGCATAGCTCAGTGGATTGAGTGCAGGTCTGCAAACCACAGGGTCACTGGTTTGATTCCCAGCCTAGGGCACATGCCTGGGTTGCAGGCCAGATCCCCAGTGGGGGCCACGTGAGAGGCAACCACACACTGATATTTCTCCCCAGCTCTTTCTCCTTCCCTTCCCCTCTCTCTAAAAAAATAAATAAAATTTCTTAAAATAAATAAATACTAATTTAGCTTCACTGGTGACAGGGACAATGAATGCTGTGCTTTGGATTTGATCATTCGGCTCTGCTACTTCTGGAAGTGATTTTTCAGGTTATTTTGGTACTTAGTAATAATCAGTTCTTTACAAATATCAAATCATTACGTTGCAGACTTTAAATACATCGCTATATGTCAATTATATGTCAATAAAATTTGAAAATTAGTGTTTAAATCAGCCATATAGGTAACTTAATCCATACACATTCCACTCTTCCAATTATAATTCTCCAAAAGAAAAGATAGCACTCTAAGTGCAGGAAACCACATTTTACTTACCAGCAGCTGCTTCAGAGCTGAGGAGAATGTAAAAACAAAGGGGAAAATGCGCCTGGAGATCTTATTAACAAAGAATGGAAATCCCCTTACTCCATATCTCCCAATTAGCATCGCTGAGGACTGAAAGCTCTCAGGTTCAATTTCTTTTCATGGAAGTCCTAACCACAGCACAATTAATCTGCAGTTGCCACCTGCACTAAAGGTAGTGATAGAAGCACACTAGAACATTCCAGATCACCACTTTAGCTACAGTTTTCATTACATAATGGGACTTTTTATGTTAAACTCCAAAACTAATGTTAATATCCCTTTTGCAAAGGAAAAGCAATGCAGTTCAGTAGAAAATCTCTCTCCAGCTCTTGATCTAAATTTCATCTCTCATACATTTCATAATTAGGAAAAGGAATATATTACCATGTTCAAATAAAATGACAATTTTTAGTATTTTAAAAATACTATTTGATTAAAGAAGGGAACTTTCATTTTCTATATTGACATTTCTGAACTATTTTCATCTTTTATGATGAATGTATGTTTGGGGAAAAACACTGCAGAAGATGCGGCCTCTTCATGAAATTCACTCAAGGGCCATTGCTTTATAATTTCCCTCTTCATAACTTCTAAAAGCATATATGTATTTATTTAATATGCTGGTTTTTTAAAACAGATTTTTACAATGTAAATTTCAAGCATACGCAAAAGTAGACAAAATTATGTAAGTCCCAATAAATCTACCCTTTTCTACTCTTGGCCAATTTTGCTTCATCTGTAATGCCACCTACTCCATCTCCTATTTCCCAGTTATTTTGGAAGCATATCTCAGGTATCACATCATTCCATCCATAAATATTTTGGTGTGTAGCTCTAATATATAAATGAGTTTTAAAATATAACTCACTAGCATTATTTCATCTAAAACAACCAACAATACTTTATTAATATCTTTATCAAATGGTTTTCAGATTTCTTTAATTGTTCAAATCAGGAATTAAAGGCTCAGGGCAGTCCACATACACAAATCATTGATAGATGACAAATTGTTTTGGTCTACAGGTCTTTTCTTTCTCTCACCCCCTTCCCCCAATCCCCTTGCGATTGTTTTTATTGCAAGAAGCTGGGTTGTCTGTCTTACAGAATTTCCCATGGACTGGATTTGATGGGTGCATCCTTAAGGTATAACATATTCTTTATATTTTCTGTAAATTGACTCTAGATGTTTAATCAGATTCAAATTTAATATTTCATATACCAAATTCTTAACTCTTCTATTTTCTATTTCTTGAAACTTTGGGGGAGAAGAACTACTGGCTAAGTTTCAATTTATAGCTAAAAGCAGTGCCAGATAATAAGGAGGTGGCATGTGCTCTGCTCAAGACTTGAACAACTTTGAATTTCTACCTTACAATAATTAAGTAGGGACTTCTGGCCAAGATGGATGTGTAGATAAACACACTTTCCCTCCGTGTACAACTACAGTAAAAATTATAACTAAACTACAAAATAAACATACCCAGATCCATCAGAAAACCGAGCTGTATAGAAGTCTAACAACCAGGGATTTAAAGAAGCCATATTCATCCAGACAGGCAGGACGGGTGGAGGCATGGAGAGGCAGTGGAACAGGTGGTTCCACATTCACATGTGGTGGATAAAAACTGGAAGGGATAACTCAAACAAGCAATCCAAGGCCCAGACCAAACCACCCAGCCCAGGTTTCCAGTGCCAGGAAGATATGTCCCTGTAACTTTGGGCTACAAAAACCAATGGGGGTTGGGTGGCAGAAGAAGCTGTATGATTCTCCAGAGATTTCCCTTAAAGGGCCTGCAATGGACTTAGGACTCACACAGACCCACCCCCTCTGGGATTCAGCACCAGGGCAACAAATGGAAGGGAACAAGTGGCATACAGGGAAAAGGGGAGAAAGTGAAGTGACTGGCAAGGGGGTGAGTGCCAGGAAGACAGCCTCCTCTTGGGCAAACTCCAGGGTCCAAGAATGGCATTGTCCCCTCTCTGAGCCCTCCCCCACATGGAGCCACAAAGGGTGAAATGGGTTGGCCCACCCTGGAGACTACCTAAGGCTCTGTCCCACACATTTTACAGGTGCCTTTTCTACAA